>CAJUYH010000638.1:31865-61071 GCA_910591685.1 Galerucella tenella
AAAAAAATTATGGAAATAATAGTAAAAATTTATCCGAACAAATTCAAGTAGATCACTAGCACTGCGAATACCAGCTTTGCATAGAATTTCAAAATAGCATCGGTGGTTCAGTGGTTAGAATGCTCGCATTGCACGCGGGCGGCCCGGCTTCGAATCCGGGTAGGGGCATATTTATTATTATGAATCGTGGCTTCGTAAACGAGAGAGGGACTAAGGAGGCACAAGCACGCAAAAGCAAGGCACATAACGAAGCAATGTAACATAACGTAGCGTAACGTAACGCGTAACGGTCAGATCTTTTGCGTCGCGACCCCTGGTCGCTCAAACATAACCTGGCGTAAAGAACTAAAGTTCCAATAAGTTTGACATAAACGACAAATTAAAAATCAATGAACTGTCATCACTCGACAATATATCGAAATGTTGTTACCATAGTATCGAAATCAAGGTAGATCGTATTATAAAAGAGCGATTGGAAAATGGAATAAAACCGGCAAAAGCTTTTTGCCTACGACCCCCCCTGTAATCAGTCAATAACACACAGTCGGTATCAATGTAATGACGTCTATTACGCACTTAAAAAAAAACGCACAGCTGTAAAGTAAATCGCACGACATCTGTCAATAGACGTCACCATTTTATTCAAAATTTATCATTTGAAAACATTCGATATGGCCACGTTTAACTATGAAAAGCCCAAAGGGCTAAGTATATGACGTATTGATTATAATTGAAAAATGGACTTTCAATTATCAACAATATATTAATAATGATTAAACGTTAGTTCTTTAATGTGCTTCTTTCATTGGTAATAGAGTAATAGAGATGTAGTTTACCAAGCACCTGTAATTATGAAACTGTTATTTCTTATGCTTCTTATGAAAAATAAAAGTACAAGTAGGTCGTAGGTGAAGTATAGTACGTAACTCGTGTTGTAGAGCATTTTACGCACTCGCTCCCATTCGTGCGTAAAATGCTTCTTACCACACACGTTACGTAATATACTATTACGGTCTCTGGCGTCCATTTTCCGGTCTTGATCGGCAAAACGTTATTTTCTGGACGAAAATTGTCCAGAAAGTGTATATTTTCTGGTCGATCTTAAAAAAAATTATAAACGAAAACCATCGTTCTTTCGAATTTTCTTATAATCTTTGAGGTTATGTGGAAAATATCATTCATGTCAGTTTTAGAAAATCTCTTTAATACCTACAACATTGCCATACAACATTTTTCGATTGAAGGTCAACTTTCGCCTCGTTTGACCTCTAAAACGCGCCCCTCTCCATAGTCTCCGTACATTTTACGTGGTTGGAATTTTGGTTCCTGTATTCCTGAGGAAAATATTCACCTTTCTCATCATTCATTTCCTCTTATTAATTTTGTCCAGGAGCAAAGTCATCTGCTATAGGTAAATATCTCCCTCCTATCCTGTAATCTCCTAGGTGCTGTGCCCTAGGACTCTGAATTGCTGAGCCAAGGTTTCTTCTTTCATGTCACAGAATCTACACTCTTCTTTCTCTCGCCATTCAGGCTACAATGTCCTATTAAAACTCAATGTAGTTTTACTGTGACTTCTGCATTAATTTGATCTCAACGGGTTGTAGTCACCCAGAAGAGTCTTTGATTGTCTAATGCCTAATAGATCTTTCCAATTGTCAGATCTTCTCTTTTTCTCGGCTTTACCAATATCTTTCAATATTACAATGGAGCTGATTCCGCAAAAGGGTTCCGGCTCAGCAAAGAATGTTTCAGTACACCCTCTGCTAGTTCATCTGCTATTTCACTGCCTTCTATTCCAGTGTGTCGTGGAATCCACAGTAAGGTGAGTATATTGTTCTCGCCTAGTTCATTGAGTTCACCTAGGCATTTCACACCATTTAGGAACAGATTACACGAGAGCTCAGTGCTCTAATGGCTGCTTGACTATCCGACAATATGATAATCCTCTGCCTTCTATATATTTTGCCAATATTATACAGGTTGAACTTTCCTATGGCGTGAATTTCTGGTTAAATGATCATTGGGGTTTTCTATGAACTGTCATTGACTTTAAAACTGAACATGATAGTAAGGATCACAGAACGTCTCAGTATTACTCTTACAATCGGGAGAATCAATTCTACAATCACAATTATCTCCTACCCCTCATTGTTTAAATTTTACCAATACGATTCCAATGAAATGATAGATACCCTGTATATTTTCGGGGAAGCGTGAGATTATTATGCCTCCTAAATTTTTTTATCAATAATTTTGTCAGCTGAAACACTAACAAAAAAATTGTATTGCATTTAAAATCCTCACAATTCTTTTGTTCAAATGAAAAAATCTCGACATAATTCCATTTCGACATAATGAAAAGTGCACTTGAGTTATAAGCAAATAAAATGCGCTTTTAAAAATTTCCCTTTTCGCGGTACTTCAGGTATTTAATTCACATACCTCTAACAGTGTCAGAAACGTACAATGACACTCATTAAAGTTAAACAGCGTAATTTGAAGTGCACTTAAATCCTTCAAAGTAAGAACAAAGCTCTTAAATAGAAGGCATCAGCTGTTTTGCATTAAATTTTACTGGAAAATGAACAATGAATGAAAGAGTAAAAGTGCCTAAGAAAGCTTAAACAAACGAGATCCGAATAAATATGGATGCTTCTCCGTGCCATCCATGCTCTTCCGGTGAACAGGAAAATCTTTACAGATGTTTCAGGACTCACAAAGCGTGCAGGCTTTACGAAAGGGACTTCGCACCTGTTAAGAAATTTACATTTCAAATGTTACACACTGAAAGGCTTTTGATTCAATAATGGAGTTTAAAAAGACAGGTAGTATAACTTACGAACGATTTCGAAGTAGGTATGTGTAATATATTTTTCCCACCACCTTTACAAAAAATGACATTTGTCGTTCGAAGAAAAATCGACTATTTTTGAAAGCAAGTATTTTTGGACCACAGACATTTTCCATCCGCTAAAACGTCAACATTTTGAAACTTTCGATTTTTCATTCGGAAATAAGTAATTTTCAGTGAAGGTCGACGAAATAATGTAATGTCCCAACTAACATTTTAAGGGCCGGTTTTACAAGAGAGATTTAAACTAGGTATAGTTATACTGGGTATAAAGTTATACCAAAATGTATACCTAGAATAAAATTAGTTGGTTTTACGATGCTTTTTTACACCGGTAAAGCAATTCTTACTCCAAGAATTGCTATACCGGTGTAAAAAAGCATCGTAAAACCAACCAGTTTCAAACTAGGTATAAATTCTGGTATAACTTTATACCCAGAATAACTATACCTAGTATAAATCTCTCTTGTAAAACCAGCCCTAAGTCGTAAAACCGTAAACCTGACTATCTAGTCAACCTTCAAGTAATTTTTACTGGTCGTTGTTACGTTCTAAATACGTCGTTAACTCGTAACCACTACCAAAATGGGGAACACATTTGTGGTAACTACAACGTCGTGAAAACGTTGCAGTGACGGACACAAAGACGTAATAATACCGTTTCAACGACGTCATAATAAAGCAATCAAGTAATAATTCTAGCAACATATTTTCTATCCTGTAAAGTAAAATTGGAAACGTAATTATAACCACAGCAATTTTACATATAAGTGAAAATAACTTATAGGTAATATTTACGTGAAGCTAATTATACTTATGAGTAAAAATAATGTAGGTATGAGTGATTCTAAGAGGAATGTTATCGTAAAAATAACTTTAATTGTATTGTAGTGATACTCTAAGTAAATATTTCGTATTATTGACCTTATCAATTCACTCTATTGTATGGTCTGACGATAAAGGTATTATTGTCGTAAAAAACACGAAATTATTACCAAGGATAGGTTATAGTTCCTAAGACTAGAGTATTTATTACTCAAATTCAGGGGCGTAGCTACCGCCGTATCTGCCGTATCAATTATACGGGGCCCCCGGGACACGGGGGCCCCCAAAGTGTGTAAGGAAAAAAAATAAAAACTTTCTAATTTATTTTATTTTACAAATGACAAAATTCTATGAAGCAATTACTTTTTTTCCCGCCTTAAGCGTGCGTTCAAAAGTGAAATTGTTACTTTAGCTTGAGAGGTTTCAAAACATGATTTTGAAAAAATTAAATGTGCAGAAGTTTTAAATTTACCGCCTTAAAATTGATAGATTTCTGCTCAATTTTCTCTCTTAATATATCATGACAACTACAGATGGCAGCACATTTGCTCTAGCCAAAATATTTATTAGAGAGGGCAGTCTTTTGGTAATCTTTGGTTATAGGTGGTCTGTGCATTGGATGTTAAACCACGGAGTGCAGTACAGTGTTTATTTACGCGCTTTATGTAGATAAATGTGCATTACATTGTAATTCAGTACAAACAATATTGTTCTTCTGGTTTAGCAGTATTAGTAGCGATTTGCAAAAGAAATGACTTTAAGGAAAAGAGATTATCCCAGCGCGGCGCTGAGAAAAGAAAAAGTAAACAGAAAAGGGAAGAGGTTATAAAAAAAAGTGCCCAAAATTTCTTCATTTTTTCGGCTGTCAGACCTCTCACTATTGTCCAAAGAGGCAGAAACTTTAGAAAAACTGAAATCATCATCAGCCATAAATGATTTAATAAATCAGTTTGCCGAAAAAAGGCAAGGATAGTGAATATTTAAAATTTGATTTTTATTTGTAAAATGGTTAAATTATGTTATGATAAATAAATATTTCTTTTCACAATATTTTTTTTCTTCTGTGAAAAATCTTTACCCTCATATAAGGGCCTCCAAACAAATTTTTTATACGGGGCCCCGACAAGGCACGCTACGCCACTGCTCAAATTGTTAGTTGGGATGCATTTCGGCGAAAAACTATTCAGTGTCTCGCTCACTCGCAATTTGCGGGCTAGACCATGATAGACCGTTTTTCGTCCTATATCCGTTCCGAGGCTCGAGTCAATAAAATGTAATTTGACGTTGAAACTAGATATCAGAGCATTATAATCAATAATGGAGTTTCATTTTCTTCATTTACATAACAACTACCCGTTACATGAAAGTTGTGGATAAAGTATAATTATTGTATGATGATGTTATATTTTTTGTTTCAGTCAAAAAATTGACATTGAAAAAACAGCCACTGGTCCAGGAGGTATTCCCGCCGACGCCATCTACACCACAACACCACGAAGTGGAAACGGGGCCAGTAACATGCCCCCACATCATCATGGTACCAGCCCAGAAGCTATGAAGGTACGTCTCGCCGCTATGGTGGTGCAACCTCCCACTAGAGTGTAGCACTGCACGCTCGGACCGCCCCGAGTCACCTTGCCTGTACTTGGCAGCGGTCGACCTGCGGCGGTTATCGAGTACAAGTGTTGATTGTCGTTTTGAAACGTATTACAAATGAATAGGGTATTTGAATTTAAGTCATAAGTGTAAGTGTAATTGTCTTTTATTGGTAAGTGGTCAATTTAGGGGTAGTGCTGCACTACCAACTTCCTTTCCTGAAAAAAATACAGTAATTTCGTATTTTCTATACCATAATAATTTTAATAAATTCCCTTAGCAAGATAGTTAAAAAACAAATATCTGAGTTTACGACCTTTATACTAATGCTTGTTACAATTTTTAAACATTTTATTGGTCCCATTCTTTTTATTCCAACTTGTATGATAGATTGATATACAAATACTGTTAGTCTGGGTACTGTTGATCATCAACCAGTACTACTTAAATTTGCTTTAAACTGAAAATATTCAAAACCACACGAAGCATGTAAAAATGTCCATCAGATTTTTGACATTATTCAACAGTATTAGGAAACCATTCCTTCATCAAGAATAGAGCTTGCCCGTATTAGTAAAGGTGTAGTGTAAGTCCTGTTCCGCATTTTGACGTTTGACAAACTTCAAGTGTTCACGTGATTGGTTAACTATGTTTATTTACGATAAAAATGGTTTACATTTAAATATGTAACAATAATAATAATGAATACAAAAAATAGCGAATACTACTACTTACGTCTCTTACAGCAGTAAGCGGGAGAAGCGGGCCCCATTTCGACATTCTCGTTCAAAATAGCTCAACAAAGATGTTACCATCTCTTGACATTTACTGTTCATTTGGCATTTCATTAACTACACACTGCAGATTTGCCTAAATATAATTAGTTATGAAAATAACTGTCTTTTTAATCTTGAATGAATGAATTTAAGAGCAACAAAAAAACTTGTAAATATTAGACGATGATCGAATGTCAAGAAACGTCAAAACAAACTGGGGAATTTTACCAGTTGATCTGACAACGTCGTCTTGAAGTTTTGCCAACCCGTTAGCTGTAAATTGCCTTGGCTGTTAAGGATAAATTGTATTTACGGTTGGTGAATTAATATTCATTCTGATAAGCAGGAAAGTAATTAAAAATGACATCATCGGCTTTTTATCGTAAAAAACCTATATCTTTCTTGTTGGCGTTGTAGACTAGCCGAGATTTGGGTGTTAAATTTCCCATTTTCTGGGAACTAAACTAAATATCCCACACTTAGGTTAACAGATGGAAACAATCTGGCTCTTTTGAAAGAAATGTTGGTTGTATTCAGTGGGAAACATACAAAAATTAGGGACTCATCAGTGCAATTTCCATATGTAGTTGTAACACATAAAGGTACATTATCGTTGGTTCAGAACAGTGTGTTCGAACATTTTCCAGCCAATCAACAAATAGTATTTGATTGTTAGCAGAACGTGTTATCACACATGTTCAGCATTATTAAACATGACCTCTAACAAGGTTGGTATTCAGCTGGTGTGGATTGTCGCTAAATCAACGTTATGAACACACGCTCGATTTGAGATTGACAATTATATCTTTATTCTCGATTGTCTAAGAGTCTTAATTGATTGTTTCGAGGTTAGTATCAAATAGGAGTTGTAATTTAATTATTTTTCGATGTAGGGTTTAAAAAATATTTTTTTTATCGAGAATTTATATCATGGAAAGGATTTGGAACCAACCTTCAGTTGTAAGAAAATTAGTTATACACGAGAGATCAAGGCATTTCTAAATACCCAATCCACTTTTAGTCAAACAATGGCGAACGTAGCAGCCAAAGGACCTCACACTTTTTTTTAGTGCAGAACCTGGTCAAAATTAACAAAATTTTGGTATTTTGTAAACAATAATTTTTGTGAGATGCTAAGCAGAATGTCAGTGGCTCCTCAGTACCACTGTTGTCAAATGTAAATCCGAATTTCTGTAACTCAGATTATTGAACATCACATACACATCATACACTTCCACACAATTAAATTTGTTCAAAATTTCAAAAGCTATAATTTTGATGCAACCTCAAGTTGCAGTTCTAAAGAATTTGTCTATTTTTATGTAGACAGATATATTATAAAGAAATGAAATCGGTTTTTTGTTCATTCTCTTCAAAAGTCTCAAATTCTTGAACACACAGTAGCAAAAATGCTGAAGTAAACACCGTAAAGTAACCTAAAACTTCACCGCCTTGTTGAAGTTAAACCGCACGTAACCTCCAAATGGATTTGTCGAAAAAGCGAAGATAAAAATAATTTCAAATGGTGAAATCTTTGACAACAAAGTTTTGTCTTTAAATCCTCACTGAATATTTTAACTTCTAGCAGAAACGTGTTAGCCTATTTACCAAATCGTGCTGGATATGTTTTTGTGAAAAAATAAAAAAGTTTATTTGGAAATGGAATTGCTCTATGATAGGCGACATTTGAGGTAGAATAGTCCAGTAAATGAAGGATGAAAAAAAGGCAAAGTTAACATTATTGACGCCCTGTTTTCATCTTCTGGTTGGGAGTTGCATTTGGTACCTCATTAAACATGAGACAAAGTTCTGCATGAAAACGCGTGCGAGGGCGGAGAAAATGGCCCCAAAAGACCAGGAAAATAATTTTTCAGCCAATAACTGGCAGTTAGAGATTTTCGGTTCGGATAAAAATTGTTCAGTTAATTTTCTACAAAAATGGCCCTCATGATTTTTTTCGCAACATTAATAATTTCTGCAAAAAAATCGGGTTGAAAAACCGGAAATTTTGAGACTTGTGAAAAATGCAAGTTTTGTACAAAATTTGAGCTGGGGGGTGTTGGAAATCCATTATTTTCAATGTTTTGGATTGTGGAAACCATTTGTAGACGGCGCCACCACATTTTACAGATTGGGAAAATCCTCGGTGCCATAAATGAGAAACCCTGTAACCAGACACTTTTGATGGATATTTATGTTTCCGAGGGTCTTGTTTTCCGCTCAGATGAGGATTCAAGATATATTTATTAGGAAAACGGGCTATAAGATGAATTCTAGCGAGATGGACCTCACCAGTGGACCTGAATCTAGCAACAATCAGCTTTGCACATGTGGCAAAATACTGAAGTTCATTAGGTTTTTGGTAAGGAAAACTGAAAATGCCTCAAGAGTGAAGAATATTTACCCATAATACTCAGCAACAATTTCTTGCAGATTATCCGCAAATTTTTGCAAATTTTTTTGCAACCAGACTAATTGAGGTTTTTGGAATAACGAGTTATAAACGTTCTTCATGTTTCATTTATTATAGAAAAATATATATTTTTTATTTTTTTATTTATTTATCAACGGGAGAACCCAATATAATGATACAGGAATAATACATTATAGACTAAAACATTACATAGAAAATTTTTAATAAAAGTACAAGAGATTCACGGGTTAATTGTCCGTGAATTGATGAAAAAAGTATATAAAAATACATTGGAATTATGACATAAATCTGTTCGTCACCAGTCATCATCTGATTCTTGGTCAAGAACTTCTTCTGGGTCTAGAGCTCCCTCTAGCTCTACCCCGTCAACAACTTCTTCTGAGTCTACAGTTTCCTTTAAGTCTACCTCTTGGGATAACATATTATCACTGTCTTTATAATTCGAACACTGGCGTGACTCACACGAACCACAAATAGATGAGCAAGGTAGCCCTGCTTTCTTGCATGAACATGTTCCCTTACATTCTTTCTTACATTGACAAAATATCATTTTTCTATAACAAGAAAGAACAGACCAAGATTTCACTTAGAATAGTTGTTTGTAAACAAATGCTCTTGAATAAAAACAACATGAACAAATTCTCACCTTTTGCTCCAATTTTACAAGATTTGAATCTTCACTTTCTATGTTTTGGGTTGGTGACAAAAGTTAATTTTAACGAAAAACGTTAATATTTATTCAATATTCTTCACTTTTATGAGTTTTCTCTCTATAATGGACAATAATATTTATCAAAATAATGATAGAAAACAAACACATTATGCCTCCAAGCGTGGCCGCATGGTTTGTAGCAGACGACACGAGCGCCACGTAGAGCACACGCGCGGCGAACGACGGAGGAACGAAAGTAATAAATTATAGCGTATACATTTAGATATACTGGTTTTTCCCCGGGGTATCAAAGGTGTGACTTATATACATTGATGTAAAGGTGGGAATTCCCCCGTTACACTAGTTAAGGTGTTAAAATGTTAGAAATAAAGAGCAGGGGGAAAAAAAGTGCGTTTTTCTTTGAGCCCGCGTTTTCTAATTTTATTGAAAAATGGACGACTTCGTCAAAAAAAGTAATTGCAAAATTTCCCCGCGCTACAAAAACAGCAAAAATTTGGGATTCAATAAACAACGATTAAATGAAAATTAAAAAAAAATTAAGGTATACAAATTTCAGGGATGACAAAGGACCTTATGGGGATCCATAATCAAGAAAATTTTGAGTATATTAGTGCAATACAAAAAAAAATAGGAACAAATTCCTGGCGAGGTCAAAATTGCCCGGAAGCAGAAAGTCTGACCCGTGTTCCGACATGGCCAAAAGAGTCAAGCGTGACTCAATTCACAAGGTATGATAGCAGCAGAATTCCTCTTTCACATGAACTTTGAATCATGAGAAAATATGCATTTTTCACAATGTTATTGAATAATTTGTACCCCCGCTGATGTGTAAATACACGGACTGTGCTCTCCGGCATACAGCACAGAAGCTCATTATTCGAGGTGCGCTTGGTGCCGTTTTTCTCGAAACCGCTCAAATTTTCGAGAAAAATCATGAGATCTATTTTTGTAGAAAATTAACTGAACTTTAATTTTTATCTGAACCAAAAATCTCTAACTGCCATATTTTAGGAGATATTGGCTGAAAACCTATTTTTCTGGTCTTTTAGGGCCATTTCTCCGCCCTCGCACGCGTTTTCATGCAGAACTTTGTCTCATGTTTAATGAGGTGCCAAATGCAACTTCCAACCGGAAGATGAAAATTGGGCGTCAATCAAGTTAACTTTTTCCTTTATTTACTGGATTAGAAGGAAATAATAAAAATTATTCTACAAAATATGGTTGTGAAACTTTTTCACCAATGGCGTAACTATCCTAAGACTGCGCATCACATTATTTCTGATTCGATTAATTTTGTCAAATGTCCAAATATAATATAATACAGAATACAATTGTGGAGGTCATCTTCTTCTTCTAGGGATCTGCTTGCTGTGTTGATGTTCAGGGGATTCCTTATTCTTTTATCAGGACATTCATTTTCGAGTTAATGAAAAGTAATTTGTGAGAGAAGAGGGCGGAGTTCTCTCGAGAATCAGTTTCACTGTATTCTCGAAGCTGTACAGAAACTGTCTTCCTTCTTTTCCGTGAGAACTTGTTTCTTTTTCCTTTTTCCAGGAGAATTGAAGAATCTGCTTTGGAGCGCAAACGGGAACCTGCACAGCTGACAGTGCAAGCACGTTTACACTTCACATTACAAGCTAATACCACAATTTAATCATTTGCGCTAGCTTTTTGTAACTAAAATAGCTTTTTGTAACTGTAAATGGATCAAGAAGAATGGATAGTGCTAAATAAGAATTCAAGGGACGCTGATGAGCAAAATGATCGACCTCCGAGAAATGAACTAAGAAGAGAGAAAGCCATTGTTTTGGACTACAAGCTGATGCTAGATCTCTCAACAATTCTGTAATAATCAGTACACAATAATGAACTCAGCCCAATGAACACTGTCTTCAACTTTTCACAAACAAAACCGATGAAAGACAGGTTAGGTTGCATCTGCTTCCTAGTGAGAGTTTCCACGCAGAGCAGCTAGTGAACGTGATGTGATCACTCAAGAATAGATGTCCAGATGTTAGTTAGTGCACTTCCTAAATGAATATGAATTATATCTGAGCTCTATCTGAAGAGCAGCCAAAAAACAGGGTTTTTTTCAAATTCCTAAACATCAAATCATGATTGAAAAAAATCTCTCAATAGGTTGATGTGATTCGGAGTTGGTAATTTGGTCCCCAAAAATGACGTCACGAAATTTCAAAAGGTAGTTTGGTCCCCATGGCTGACAGGTGTAAATACCCTACAAGTAATTTTGTCCCCGCAATCAGGTATATGCTTTCAGTTCAAAGAAGAAATAAAATCAAAACATGAAAATAGTTTAAAGGTTTTAATTTCAACTCTATGGCATGAACATATAAATAATTTTTACACAAATGAGAAATTCAAAATTTTACACATTTAAATGAAATACATGTTAAAAAATGAGTTCTATCTATTTCAGAGTTTTTGTATTTTTCTATAAGGTTTTCAATAAATTTTTGACGATTTCTAATTTTAGGGTCAACTTTGCAACTTGATATTAGTTTCGATTTGGAATTCATTCAATTTCTCAAGAAATGTTATTATATTTGGATGTTCTTTGTAAAATGAATCGTTAAAAGTTCTGTGAAAAGCTTCGCAAGCGTTTGTTGTTCGCGTGAGATCAGACGAATTTTTGGCCCAAATTGTCGGTGGAAAAAGAGATTCTTCATCAACATAATTCTCGATTAGATAATCAGCGTACTTCTCCAATCTCATGTCATTTGGTCTATTTTCGAATAGTTCTAACGCAACGCAATCACCCACTTCATTAGAATCTAAATAAGTAAGACCAAAAGTCAAGTGCAACCACCGACCAATATCACTGCTCGCATCGTTATATTCCACAACTAGACCGATAGTTTTAATTTTCCGGAACCATGCCTGGGCGAGATGAAATCTGCATCCGATGATTTGGGTGGAAGGCCAAACTTTTCGAACGGCTTTATGTATGGCCATTTCAAAATCACACACTATTTCCTTAAAATCGAAGTTAATATTAATTTTGGAGCACTTATCTTGAACCAAAAGAAACAGTCTTTCGTATGTTTCCGATTTTTTTATTGGGTGGAAGGCATACCATTAAAGGTATATAATGTCCGTGTAAAAAACCGTGAATTGTAATCATTTGTGTGAAATATTTGGCACAATAATCAAATGTGCCGTCGACGTAGATTCGTTGCGTTTTCCCCAGAGCTTCAAGATTTGAAAGACACCTAAACACAATGATATTATTTAACACACAATTAATAAAAAGGAATTGTTCATCACGCGAAGTTTTTACGTCAATCGAATTCAAAATTTCATGTAGGTACATCGTTAATATTTTTCGGAAGCGCTGGTATAAACTTACGTCGACTATTATACATAAATTCTTCCTAACGTACTCGACGTCTCTGGTTGTTAGTGTCGCTGGTAAATTTTCTTTCAATGCCATACGTATAATTTTTGACGGTTTTTCAGAAATATCGTCAACAGCTTTTCTCTTGCAAACTGGAGAAACTGTTTGCTTATTTAACGTTGAAATGTCCGCAAGATGACAGTGTTCGGATGAAGTTTTAGTCACGAATATTGCACTTGATACACCTAATGTATAGATACAGGCCTTACATTTTCTGTTGGTACATTTCCAACAAGTTTCTTCTGAAGTTTTCAGTTTTTTGTGGAAATTAAACTTGTAACCGTTAACTACAAGTAAATCCTTGCCACGATTACTTTTAATAATTTTCACCTCCATAATTTGCTTTCTCACAACAATTCACACGTACTCAAACTAAGTAATAATTCAAATGATTGCAAATTATTATAATATAAGGGTTTTATATCCGTCTGAACACCTGTTATTCCTAAAAATTTCCAAGAAGCAGAAATAATTATATTTTAGTTTGGGGGCGAAATTACCAGCCGGATTATCGAAGTGCCTGGCTACCAAAGGATTAACACAGGTAGCGGGGACCAAATTACCCATCCCCATGTGATTATTAATCATTTCATTATTTTGTTCTGTTACTTCTTTTATTGATAATTGGCACTTACAAGAGAGACTGACAATCACTGCTCAGAAAACACAAATTTACAATTTCACGGAAGAGACGGTACTACAAGGCATAAAGCCAATAGTGCTAGGATAAGAGATGATTCCATTCGCCAAAGAAACAAAGTACTTACCTAGAAGTACATTTCGATCAAATACTTCCATGGAACACTCACCTTCAAAAGACCACACAGTAAGCTACCTTTTTGCTCTGCAGATATAGAAAAATGTGTGGAAAAGACTGAGGAGTTACTCTAGAAATGTCCCAGTGATTATACAAAAGGATTGTGAGACCAATGATAACCTACGGATCAGTGGTGTGGTGGACAAAGATATTGCAAATGGGAGCTGTCAGAATATTGGTTAGCACACATTGGCTTGTTGCCTGTGTATTACGCGAGCCATAGAAACAACACAAGTGCGATGGAAGTCTTGGTAGATCTGCCACCATTACACACACGATACAAGGCGAAGCTAGATCTGTAACGCACATACAACATACAAGCTGAGAGACAACCTGGTATACTGATAGTTATAAGGCAGAAGTAGGTGTAGGAGCCAGAATAGTAGTGCTTTAACAAAAGAAATATATTCCAATAAGCCCAACTAAAGACGTCACAAGTTTCCAAGCGGAAGTGGTGGCGATTTACTATTGCGTTGAAGAAATTAAAAGGCAGGAAAAAACATTCCGTTCAGTTGCCATCTTCACCGATAGCCAAGCGGCACTGAAGGCATATTCCATATTCCATAGTGGTCAATTCTAAGCTAGTATGGGGGTGCATAGATGCCTTAAACGCACTTGGAAACCATTGCAAGGTCACGGTAGCCTTGATACCAGGGCTAAGGGTCATAATAGCAGCGAATTGGCTGCCAGACAAGGCTCATCAATGCCATTCATTGGATTGGAACCCTTCTGCTGAGTCGCTAAGAAGACAATAATTATGACACCGAAATCTCTACAATGGTAGGCAAGCTCACCAGGACAGATACAGGCAAAACAGTTCTTCAGATGACATTCGCCAACTTTTACGGCAGACATAATAAGCAAAGGCAGGAAAACGGTCAAAACCGAAGTAAGTATGTTAGCAGGGAACTGTAAGCTCAACAGACACGCAAAGCTATTGGGGTTGACTGCCGAAGCCATGTGCAGATTCTGTTACCTAGAGAAGGAAACAACTGCTGAGCACATCCCATGTCAGTGTAATTGTCTGGTGAATGTGCGGTTTCTTGTTGTTCTTTTTCAAATCTACTATACTTTCAGCTTAACTTGTAATTATTGATAGTAAAACTTGATTGTTCCATTAAACATCGTGTGAGGATAAAAATAGATAATCCGTTTCAGTTTTCATTTCAAATGGCTTCAAAATGATAGCTTTTTTTCTCCTCATTGCCATTTCAATATTTATGGTGATGCTTTTCCCTCTAGGGGGTGAAAGTAACAATGTCAGAAATACCGGATCAGCTCCGGATAATGGCGTTTTTATCCGGCCCCCTGTATTAGTTAAAAATGGTAGCAGACAATTTTTAATGGTGTATTTGATATTTTCTATAGGAGTAAGTAGAGTTCGTTATGACTTGACATGTATGATAAACAATATTTCTCACGTCCCTATTTTCCAAGTGAATGTAGCTATAAAGTTTCCATAAAGCTGTGTTTACCTTATTTGGACTTAGTACTAATCCGATCCTTTGAACATTCACTTTGGGGTCCCTTGAAAGCCTCCCAGCACGTGCCTGGTTACAAACTGCAGGATACAAACTCTCGGGGATTTCTTCAAGATAAAACGCTAGTCAGAGGCAAAAATAATTCCATCAATAACGTTACTTCTTCGCTTTGACGTTTACCTTTATACTTTCCAATTGGGGTATAAAAAGTCAACAGCAAAAAGTCGTGTGTATATTTTAGGGAAAAATCGAGGTTATTTTTCGATAAATGCGGAAAGTGTTTTTGATGGAAATGTGGAAAAACATTCTTGTAATTCTTTATCAAATTTCTCTGAATTCAGACCGCTGCTAGTGACATAAAAGGATGGATCTTGCTTTAATATGTAATATTTCACGAATGGAATGTTGTTTCTAAGTAAGGGCTTCATGAGCCATGCTGAACGATTTTTGTTGCAAAATCCTAATTTACACACCTTCTGATAAAATGGGGAATAGATTTACCAGGAAATCAAGAAACTTGGCATCATTCAGTGGTCGCAATCACACAAGATGGTAAAAGCTGATGATGCGTTGGTTTAATTCCTCCATTTTCTTCATTAATTTAAATGTGTGTATTCTTGTTTTCTCAAAATATTTTCTGTTACGAAGAAATCAATTGAATAGTATAATATGTCTATCATAAATAATGAATCTAAGCACCGGAATTGATAATTTTTTCAATGTAGGAAGTGAACAAACATCAATCAAACATTGCTAGTAGACGTGTTCGTATTCTGTTGTTATAGTAGATAATATGTAATAAATTGGTTGCTAGCAATTCACTTTTTTTTACAGCTACAACAAAAACATCACATGCCACGCGATATAAATTATATAACATACCTCCCACTGAATACTTATAAAGACTAGACGTGTAAGTTTTGATAATTTTGAATATACGCATACAAGGTGGAAATACCTCACCATTTTTCACACCAAGAATTTCTGGTCGCAATAAATAATGCTTTGAAGTTTAAAGCAATATGTATGTATTTATGTATATTTTGTGATATTCATGGGACCTAAAAGTTCTATTCCTTACATCTACTCAGTTTCTAAGGAGTCCCAGTCCATTCTTAGAGAGTAAAGACATTTCCCGAGACTCTAAATCTCAGGGTCGTGGGTTCAGCCCCACGTTGGGCGCCAAAGTGATGTTTTATGCCATTGCATGGCATTTTTTCCAAATATTTTAATGATGTTGGGATACCATTCCTTTTTGTTACTTAGTTCCGTATCGAATGTCTTTGAAAATATCTACTTTCTCATCAAACCATTTGAAACAGTAACACTGCGCTTGAATTTTTGAATCTTTGAAATTCTGCTTAAAGCCATTGGAGAAAAGTATTTTTATTGGAAATAATGGATGAAAAAGAGTATGAAAACTCATGATCAAACTATAAAAACAAAAACAAAAATTTCAAAAAATTCACTTATCTTGATACAGTCCATTGATCTGCCTCGCTTTTTAATTGGTTTCGGATAACACGCGGGAAGTAACGACTAACTAGTATAAAAGGCCTGTCTGTAGACTTTCCTCAAGCCTTCATTTTCCGCTCCTATTCGAAGTTTGTAAACGATGCCCTCAGGATGTTTGAAACTCAACGGAGAACATATGTCCGGTTGAAGAGAGCTATCTAAAAACCGTTAAAGATTAAACTTTTTGATTAGAATCATTTAACAGATCGGAAAATTTTGAAAGAGTTTGTGAAATTTCAAACTCCAGGTTAGGTCGGTAAAATAAGAACAGAAACAAGATTTAAAATGCAAAATATTTTGAAATTGAAAGCTTGATCTTATTTGCCTCTCAATTAAGGGTAGGTATAGGAGTAGTCGGAGTCGAGAAAGATCCCGGAACAGTTCATTAAAAATTGACGGTTTATTTGAGCTTGGTCATGAACTTTAAAGAACCAGGTAAACTTTTAATGTGTTTTTAAAATCAATATATTGTTTGAAATTATAGCATGGAATTTAGCAAGTAAAATTTTCATTTTCACTGGATAAATAAGAAATAACATACTGGAATTAATAAAAAAAATCTATCTCGAGGTGACATTAAAAGTTTACCTGGTCTTTCGCTCTATCAATTTCAATTGCGACACAATGTTTCTACATTTGTCGTTCTACGTCCCTGTGCATTTGTCATCCGTCTTATTTTCTGGTTCTTGTTCTTTCGTCCTTCGTACTTTGTCCTTTGTGGGTTTTTGTTTGTCCTACTAAATCATACATCTCCCGTTATTTGTCTTTTGCGTTGTTTGTAATACTTTTGAGTTAAAAAGAAGGCATTACCTTCAGGTCTGTTCGGTTGAAAATAAATAAATGATGTTTTAGAATCAGTTAAAGATAGATACTGATTCTTAACTATTTTTTTTACATTCCCAAAGTAAGGATGTGGAAACGGTGAAAATGACACTGAATCTTCGTCAAAAGTTTTGGTGGAAGGCAAGACATTTGATGTAAATATAGTTTCAAGACAAGCCTATTCAATCTGAAAGCGCTGGAAAGCGCAAGAATATGTAATTAAAAACACCATTATCACAATCATAATACGGTCACAAAAAAAACTGAAGCAAATTTTTGGAAACCTGGAAAATATTTCGAGCCTTCATATAAATGAAGGAAAAACTGAATATAAGTAAAGGGTTGCCGGCGAAAAAACTGGGTATAATATACTGGATGTCTCATTATATTCTGACTGCTTTCAAGAGCTTATATCTTCGAAGCGGTTTTAGATTATAAAATGCGGTTTCCACAGTTAGGTTTAACATTACCGTGAGTTTTGTTGTGACATATTTATATAAATGGCCTACTTCCAGTTTATCCGCTAGAAAAGTGGCATATTTTCAGAATATAGTAGATGTAATTTTTTAAATACGACACCCTGTATATTCAGCAATTTCTTGAAAGACGCATATTTTTACCTCATATCGATACCTTAAACTTTAAAATCAGTGCACAGAAAGCGAAGTTGGATAACTTTAACTGGGATACTGTAATGATTCAGTCACATTATGTTTTACATTCAATAAAATTGAAGTGTTTAATCTCTCAAAATGCAGTATACAGCACAAGAAAAATCTCAAACAATATTTTTATATGCCCAAACTCAATCCTATGTTTAGACTAGAAGACGATTTAGGAGACAAAAATTCTCCTGCTACAAATACCATTAAAACATGGTTAACCAAATTTAGAAATACTGCTTCTATATCTAGGAAAAGGAGAGCTGAAAATGAGAATTTAGAAGAAATATTTTATCTGTTTATGAGCTTGTACAGAGAAATCCGAAAATTTAAATTAGAAAAATAATCAAATTTGGAAATGGACAAAACAAAAGTTTCTAGAATTCTTAAAGTTCTTGAATTTAAGTACCGTTATAAAGTGAAAATATACGTCTTTCAAAAAATTGCTAAATATACAGGGTGTCCCATCTACAAAATTACATCTACTGTGTTCTGAAAATACGCCACTTTTCTAGCGGGTGAGCCGGAAGTAGGCCATTTATATAAATAAGTCGCAACAAAACTTACGGTAATTTCAAACCTAACTGTGGAAACCGCATCTGATTATCCAGAACCTTTTCGAAGATATAAGCTCTTAAAAACAGTCAGAATATAATGAGACACCCTGTATAACGGGCAATGGTGGAAACTATTTTTCAGTGATTTTGAATATCTGGGAGTAACAGTGAGCCTTGTACAGAGCCTTGGGAGTTAGATTGTAAAATCAAAGCTTTTAACAAGGAGAACAAAGATCAGATTATACAAGACAATTATACAACCTAACCTAAACTTGCTATACAGAAGTAAAGCTTGGATATTGAATGAAAAAAATGAAAGTGGACTGAAGAAGGGGAGAAAAGATTTTGAGAAAAATTTACGGATAATATATTGAAGATGCGAGAAGAAGAAAAAACAAAGAAGTCCGGGAGATCATCATTCATTATAACTATTATAAGTAAAATTCAAGCACAACGGCATCTATGGTTAGGCCATGTGAAAGGATGAATGACGAAAGCTGCTTGAAGATCCTTTTTAGAGATTAAAGAAAGTAGACGACCTAGGAAGAAATAGATGGATGCTGTTAAAGAAGACTTGGAACAGATAGGAATCGAGAACTGAAATAGGATTGCAATCGAATAAAATTGATAAAATTAACAAAAAAACACAAGATATGGGTCTTTTGGGCCTTAAGCGCTGTTTATATATACATTTCCAATAAACACAAAAAATGCTTCTCTCTATTCAATCATTAAATGTAATAAGTTGCGTTTTTAAGTTCTCCAATCTATCATTGATTGTAGGTATGTTTCATCGTTTTCAGTTGTAAGAAAAAAGGATAGATGTGTCATCGCTGATGAATTGGTGAATTTAAAAACGTTACTATAGTTTCCATTCTATGAGCTTAATTACATTGTATTCCATCCACTTATTTCTGCAGAACAACCTTTTAAATAACTCTTTCAATGATACACCAAATTTAAAGCTTTTGACACATTTTACACTTTTTCAACAATTTTTTTTGACACAGCTAACAGTATTTCTAATTGTATTCCCACCCCAATACTTACCAAAGAACGGCTACGATTTCATGACACTAAGTCATATTATTCAATCAATTTGCTGCTTTTACCTATCAAATCATTACTATTCTAGAACAAGAAATTATGCTCCTGCTTATCTACCCAATTTTAAAAAAGAAATATTTGAATTTGGGACAACCTATATTAATAGTCCATTGACTGAAATGAAAAAATTGTAACAGCATACAGTGTAAATTGACAATTTAAATGTACTCGTCATTAACGATATTGGTAAGTAAAATTCTCTATATTTGAAGTTGTATAATATTTAATAAGTTAATTTTTTTTTACAAAGTAAAGAAATCCATACGTTTCAGAACGATAATTAACCTTGGTCACTGCGGAGTGTACTGTTTTTGGGCACTGTGCGCACACACTCATCTCATAAAATTTTGCGAAGAGTTTTCCATTTTCATTTTCCTAACCAAATAGATGTTTGTGTTTTTTTTGTTAGTTTGCAATAAGTTAGACCAACATAACCAACCACATGACTATATTTCACATAATTTGTATATAAATAGGTAATTGTTTGCCTCAATGTAATTTGTAAACTTTAATTACAAATGTTGCAAATTTGACAGACATGCTCTTTTCTAGAGAGTTGCTTTTATATTTTAAATTGAACATCCTGTATATTCTGGATGATCGGATTTTGTTTACAATACTAGAAAGTTGAAATGTACCGGGTGTTTGAGAAAGATATAGCTAAGAAACACATATTTATTTTAGCTAAAGATACGATGAGAAAGGAGCCAAAGTGAGTATCTGTGGGTTTTCCCTGCATCTTAATTTCTCTAATGATCGGAACCGCGATACATTCCGGAAATTAAACAAATAGCCGTCAATTCACTTGCTTATTTATTCAATCAATCCCTGAAGTGGACTAATGCCCAATTTCACCAACCATTTCCTAAAGTTAGGTAATACCTAAATCAGATTTTGGAATGACAAAATAGAATTTACGTTTCACCATGCGCTAAGGAACGCCTAAACATGATAGAAAATACCCAATATTATCACTCTCAAGTAATTCTTAGCGCGTGGTAAACTTTAGGAAATGGTTGGTGAAATTGGGCATAAAATCTCCTAATATTAAAATATTTGCAATATTCAATATCCAAGTGGGGATTATGGTTAGACCATAGAGGAGAGTTGCCATGATCGTACCGTATCCTTCATCGTACCAGCTCCTATTTTCCCACTAACAGTGATGCTAGAGCACTCAAGCGGCGACAATAAATACTTGCTATATACCCCATAATTTTAATAAGCAAACCCAATTAGCGGGGGGAAATGGTATTATGGATTCAACCTCTCTTGTATGTGTTAAGGGATTCAATAAAGAGAATGTTCATAAGTCTATTATTTGTAGTTTATTTCATACGATATTGACCACATATGAATTGTGCAGAGTACGATCAAGGAGCCCCCTGGTACTATGAAGGCAACTAGTTTCTTTCATTGTACCACTTGCAGGGCCTAAGAAATTTATTGTTTCCAGGTACTAAATGAACTTGTACCACATTTAAAAAAAATCATAAGTTGGTGGAAGAATGGATTCAACTATACAATAATTTTGGGCATAACAATTATCAGTATGTGAGCTACATAAATTGAAAGACGAGAATTGGTACGATCAAGGCAACTCTCCTCTACATGTAATTCCCATTTGTACAAATAATAAATAGCTTTAATCTTATGTTTGTGGGAATATTTGAACACAAGAGATTTGAGTTAAGAACAGACATTTCCAAGCTCATTAGAAAATGTTACTAATACTTGTTTCATTATTGAAACTTTTTGATGTAAGCTCATTCAATATTCCTGCGTTTAAAACTTTTTGACATTTGGAAGCATACTAGATGACAGAGCTATGATATTAATTGAAACTTGAGAGTCTTCACTCATTTCTCATTATTCGGCTAAAAAAAATTTTTAATATAGATAATCTCACACATTTCTGTTAAATTTCAGTTTTCATTGAATTATTCTGAAAGATTTGCACCTCTCCAGTCATATTTTTAAAAATAAAAATTCAAAAACAGTTCAGACCACTCTATCTGGTTACCGATAGATAAATGTACCTATATTAGATCACGAGTACATAATATTCCATTAAATCCTCAATTCCTCTTTCAAATCTTTCAGTTCCGCTTCTCCCTAGCATTTATTTCAGATGATAGGTATAAAAAAAAGTCCTAAACCAAATTTCTGTGGAAGCGATTCAGGATTATATTCCTATTATTTTTTACACTACTTTGGCTTGCAGAAAAATTAAAGTACTAAAATCAATTTCCAGCTGTTTGTCTATGTCGATTTCGCTGTGAAAATTTTTTTCCGGAAGTTTTAAAGGTAAATACCCTCTGATATACACCAGCTTACCTCTCTTAATCAAACACCCGGAATATTTCTCTGCATTTGAATTTTTTTCATTAGAAAATAAGTGGAAATTCATTTGTGAACATAATTATGAATATTTTAATTAATTAGTTCGTAGAAAGTTACACACATACCTGGCTTTAAGAACTCCCAATGTTAGAAAGAGAAATTTCCAATAATCAATTACCTGCGTTATCAGGATAGCATCATAAGTTTTTATCCAGGTTTTCTTATTATTAATCATTGGAATAGTTGTTAATCGATACACACTTCAATACACAAAATCACCAAACTGAGTCATACATACGGAAAAAAGCGCTATCCCAATAAAAACCGTTCCTGGAACGTGCACTTCACTGGATTCCATTTCTAGTAGACTATCATATCTTTGGAATGTCATTAAATAAAATAAAACATTTTATTTCACATTTTACGAGAGATGTGATCTACCTACTATGAATGGATCTTAATAAAATTTGACAACAAAGTTTTGTAGTCTTAAACTTCAAAGTATTTTTGATTGTCTAGTTGTCATATTTTTCTCGTTGTGTCAGATAGGGACCAAAAATTATTTTATCATTAGTTAATCTTGACAAAGGTAGCTAGAACTCTACGGAAACGTCGAAATAAAAAACATTATTGTGGTTTTATTCCCAAATTATATGGATCCTCTGAAATTCCTTAACTTCATTTTATTTTTTGTATTATTCATACATATGATTGTCAAAGTTATGTTGGTAAGACTTATACTAAAAATTAGTGTTGGCTTCGTAGCTTTTAATTCAAAAATGTTTTCATGAAAAATTTAGGAAAGTAATATTCGATCGTTAGTAAGTGTAGCATTGTTATTGAAGAACAAATTTTGTACCAAGACTTTTAACTAGTAGTTGGACATTTTGATGTTTTTGATTTGATTTTTTTCGAATTTTGTTTTGTTTTCCTCATGACCTAGACCAACCTAAAACGATGCAAAAAAGAGGTTTCTCTTAACTGATCAATGTAAATAAATTAGCTTATCTATTACATATATATGTGGACAATAAATTCTTCTTATAGAGTAAGAAATCTCTTTTTTGAGTGGGATTGAATTATTAATATGTCTTCTAAGATTCACTTCAATACGAAAAAAAATGGAAAAAAATGTAGACAATTGTAAATATTAGAGAATGATGATGTATTATGTGAACACTAACAGCACTCTGAATGCACCCTGTATATAATGCACATGCACATCAGACACGGTAGTTTGATCAGACAATTTTCGATATAAATATTTCCATCAAATTTTAAAATTGCATCCCAAGTTTATTAACATAAAGTTAATTTTAAATAATTTCAATTACATAAACGACGTTTTAAAATTGGCATACGATACGATACCTGTCAAAAAATTATCCTGTAAGGTCCACAGTTATTGGTCTTCTAATTCTCTTTTTATGGGTGTGCCTCTTACTGACATAACTACTATTCCACCCTCCACTCTCCACCCTTGTAGTATACCTTCCTATGGTGATTCTTTTTGATCTATTTTTGTATGTTATTCTTTTTAAATGACATTCATACAATCCCCTTCTATCAAATGTACACTTTAATGGATGTTCGTGAAACAAAAGTTATCATATTTATTTGATTTGTGAATATTGCTATATTTATTACTTGTAAAATATGGCATTAATAACTTGTTTTTGGCATAATAAATAACAAAATGTAATTGTAAACTGTATATCATGAATTCAGTGCTAACTTATTAAATAAATTGTGAAAAACCATGATAGGAAAAATAGTGAAGCTTACAATGGTAAACGTGAATATTCAAATCTCGGATCATTTCCATGTGGAAAAACAGAATTTTGAACAATATCATCAATTACACTGCTGGGTGAATTTAAAGCGGATGAATTAAGTCAATTGTTTCACAAAATGGAAAATAACTATCCAGAAATTGTACATTATATGGATCGGTGGCCCACGACACATGTAGGCTTGATTATTTTGAATGGCAGCAGTTTTCCGGTTTCCCTAATATGAAAAACAAGTAGAATGAGGCTATTGGTCAAGACCAAGTCTTGCTAATCGACGCTGTAAAAATCTTTTATATGTTTCTTCCAGGTATGTTTTGAGTTTATTGATACTACAATATACTCAACTTTCATCTTGTAGTCCTAGAGGTTCCAGTCCTAGTCCCTTTTTTCATAATGGTTATTGCCACTCCTGTCGTTAGGACTTATCTGGATTGATTCACACCATAATATTCGTGGTCAGTGACTTTTCAAATTTCCCATGCAGTAGTTTCAACTGCTAATCTATCAATGATTAATGTCAAATTTCGTAACAAGCTGCTTCATTCAGTTTGCGCTTGAAAACTATTTATATTAGGCAACTTCACAAATCTTATCAAAAATGGAAAAAAAATAATTCCAACCCAAATATCTTACAAGCAAGGTTTGGACACAGCAAATAGGTGTTAAATCTACAGAATACACTGGATAGGGTAGCAGTTTGTATCCCAATCCATGGGTATGCCAGATTGTACAATTTGAACGCTACCAAATTCAAAATTGTAGATCGACTTGTAACATGCTGACCAAACCGTTTCATTGTATACTAGTACAAGGAATACCTTCCATTTCACCTCTGGTGGGTACATTTAATTGGATAGCTGCTTATTATGGTGCAGTTTTAACCATTTGAGAAAAACATATTAATTATCGATCACGTGTGCCAATTTTAAAACTTGAATATGTACCTATAATGGAGTTTTTACTAACATAAAATTGACCCTGTTTCTTATACCAGTTGTTAAAACTAAATATAGAAATTGATTTTTTCCACTGGTGTATGAAAATGATAAAAAAATTGTGGTTCAAGAAAATAACTGTGGTGTTATTAACTAAAGTGTCTGAAATAAATGTTGATTCATGGTTTTTTTGGAGACATTTACCTGTCGAATGGAAAGGATAATTACTGGATGTAGCTTTATGTAATTTTCACTTAAAATACCGGAATAGTAATTTGAATTTGCTATACAGATTTAAGATTATTTATTTTCAATTTATATCCAAAGTAATATTTCCCAAACTCGCTTTTGTTCATTTATTCATTATAAATGAAGCACATAGATGGGAAAAATGTCAATATTGTCAAGCAAAGAGTAAATAATTTTAGGTTAACTTTCACGTTTATCCAAACAAATGGGTTCAATAAAACTTAAAGTCCAAACCACAATAATTTTAATATTGTCCTCCAAAGGACAATTAAGCTTGTACTTGTTTCGGTACAATAATTACCATCATCAGGCTACAATAGAAAATAAGTAATGGTATTAAGCGTATTAAGCGCAGACAATTGGCCTGCTTCCTTTGAAGGTTAAAAAAATGTTTACCATAGGCAGCACTAGTGAGAGGTTATATGTGCATTTGATAGCAATGTTGAGCATACGTAATAAAAAAGCAATATTTGGCTCGATTATGAAATCTTCTAATAACAAAGTCAATTGAAATTGAAAAGTAAAACAGGGGTCTACATTTTAGCACAAGTTGACCTTGTTGTACTTGATGCATCTTGAGGGTGTTTAAAGGTTTTGGGTGAAAATATTTTCACATTCATGAACTCTGTATATTCTTGAATCAATACAGGAGAATTTACCTACGATCAATTCGGGACAACATTTTGTAAGTATTAGGGAGTCGATACTAAACATTTGTTTTGCATTACAGTGAGGATGATTGCCAAATACTCTCATCATGATTCAATTCCTTGCGAATAATGTATAAAGACATATTGAAAAAATTCCGTGATTAATTCTTGGGCCTCCCATGTTTTCAACTTATTTTCCCAGATTGAACCCAATTGTAGTGTATTTTTTTATCAACTGAAAAATTTGTAGGTATGTGATCAATTTTGAGTTTTCGATTAAGTTGTGTATACGGTTACCGCAGTAATTATATCGACCAAGGTTGTACGTTGGAAGAGATTATTAAGTGCTCAGCATAAAATATTCAAATATTTGCAAGTATATTGGATAAATAAATATCAATGACATCAACATCAACATTTAATGCTGCCCAAGGTATACTTTGGCAAGTTTATCTGAAACCGTGAAAGGAATGCAGTCGAAAACATTCGACATTGCCACGTTTAACTATGAAAAAACTGAATTGCTAACTATGTAGTGATAATAATTAGAAAAGGGTCTTTTTATTATCAACAATATTAAAAATATGATTAAACGTTAATTTTGTAATGTGCTTGTTTCCTTGAATTTATTCTATTAACAATATTTTCTCAATTTATGAATATCAAAAGATGAACACTTTTCCAAATTGGTTATGGGCTTCTTCAAGCTCTGACAGCGTTGTACGAAAACCATAATTACCACACCCTCCGAATTATACAGGATGGGGCAATCTTCTGACATCGGAAGATTACATCGTTGTGGTGATAGATAGAACTCTATATTTTTGTGTGAGCTAATACAGCAACTGAGGGCACATTTTCAAAATACTTTCGATTCTACAGGGTGTTCCAAAACCACGTAGCAGCTCAAACTTACATTTTTTTAAATGGAACGTACCTACTATATTTTGTTAAAGAATCGAAAAGATCTCACCGAGAGCGTTACAAAAATATAGCACTCTAATATATTATAAGGGTGTTTTACAAAGATATGGCCAATTATTAGCAAAAAAGACCTCCTCTTTAACACTCTACAAAACAGTAAATTAAAATAAATCAACAGTTTTTTGTATTCAAATGTCACACACATATCATTGGCTGTACTCAGTATTAATTACTTTTTTTATCTGTGGCTGCTGTAATACAGGGTGAAACAAAACGCAAATCAAGCAATATCACAAAATTTTTAAATGAATCACCCTATAAGTCTTTTTATAAATGTAAGTTTGTGCTGCTACGTGGTTTTGGAACACCCTGTAGAATTGGAAGTATTTTCAAAATGTGCCCTCAGTAACTGTATTAGCTCACACAAAATTATATAGTTCTATCTCTCACCACAACGATGTAATCCTCCGATGTCAGAAGATTGCGCCACCCTGTATAATTGGTGATTTGTATCGATCAGCTGACTTCTTATTGGCAAGCGCGTGCGTGTGTTCTTCCCTCTCACTTCGTCAATTGACTGATATTGATTTATCCAGTGGCGTTGGTATTGTGAGTGACCTTTGTATTTTCAGTTTTACTTGGTAAAATAGGAACCGTACGCCATTTGTACGTTTGACAGATATGCGCCATGTTCTTCCTCGCCTCTTATCGATGCCGCATAGCTTCAGATAAACTTGCCAAGCTATACATCATTCCTTTTTTAATAAGGTACGTTTACTATTGCTGTAATATGGCCAATCGAAGCATTCCCCACTAGTGCAGACACCGGTGAATGTTTTTTTTGAAACATTCGGAGGCTTATTTCATAAAGAAATCACACTGAAAATATAGTAAAAATATTGCTTGGACTTTGGAATCGTTTAAGAATTTTTTTTTCTATTTCCTACAAAAATTCTTGAGAAATTTTTGTTAGTTCTTATCTATGGATACGACTTTAAATGTTCCTAGCTTTCTTACAGAACATTTCCAAATTCAGGTAATTTTTGTTGATTTATTTTTTAATCTTTCCATTGGAAAGAACATTTTTGTGCCTCCAGTAAATATACTCTTCCAATTTTGTCGCATAGCAGGTAAAACTTTTTTGGTTTGAAGAGATAATATCAATTTAAATTAGTTTCTAAGACTTTGTCAATTTTTGACAAGTTTCAAGACTTAAGTATATATCTTGAATTCTAGAATTCACCATTCGCGACAACGATTTGTTTACTTTGTGATCATCACAATGATTCTTTGATCTCTTCAGATTATTTCAATTTGAAGAAAACACAAATTTTTTTGGTGAATGGTGGCTCTTTGATTCATATCACAACAAAATTGGTCTAAAAATAATGATTTATTATTTTGGTCCAAATTTCATTACTGCCAAATTTTCTTGATCCACAATTAGAAACTCTCCATGTACATACACTGTATTTATACACTGACACTCTTTTAAACACTCTGCAGACTCCTGTCCTGAGCACATTCTCAAACCATCTCACTTGATTTTAAATGATCTGAGTCGTCGAGGAATCAGCAGTATCAGCCCGATCACATCGCATTCACAAACAAACACAATTTTTTTTTAATTCACTATTTTATTTTTCTCGCTACTTCTATTAACAACTCGGTATAGACACTCGAAGGTGAAATTTGTAATTTTAGTTTAGATTTTTTATCACACTACTTGTATATCTCGAACCTGGTGAAACATAAGGACGAACGATCTGAAATCTCAGATATTCTGTTACTGTTAATTGCTTGTTCAATCGTACTAGCTAATAACTACTAATCTGTGTTAATTGAAGATTTAATTATCAGTAATGATTCAATTTTTGATCCTCCATTAATGTGACTTAAATGGTTCATTACATTACATCATGAATTGGGGCTGTGAGCGTCGATATCCTTCTTAAATGGATTGTTGAGTTAAATTACAAATAACTGAGAAGCTTCATTTCAAAATAATTGAACGGGCCCTTAAGTTTATAAATAATAATCACTTTTCGTATCAACAGTTTTTAAATTAATAAAGAGTCATTGTTATCATTTGAAATCAAATTTGTATCAGACATATCTTGTATGATAAAATTGATGTGAAAGTCAAGTTTGAACGGTTCTGGAAACATGATAAAAAATGGATAGTTTAAATAGGTTAGATTTTCCTGTAGGTAAAAATCAACTGCTCAGTTGCGAAATGTCATTCAAAAGAAAGATGATTTCTGGTTGAAGAAGCTGAAACCCTACTAGAAATAAAAATATGAAAAAAATAAACCAAATAATAAATATGGTGGATATCTCAGCTAATAATCTTGTTTCCTGATTGACAGTCTGCTGCTTCATAGGAGTTGTCGTCATCATCATAGTTTTCTTGGTTTTCGCTTCGGTATAACTGACTCCTGGAGCTGCTGCTTTTGGGTTGGTTGAGTGTAGCAATCTGTTGGTTCATTTCCTTTTCGTAGTTCTCAATATCTTATCGTCACGTGTTGGATGTGTTGAATCTTCCATATCTTCTCTTTTTTTTCTACATCTAGCTGGAATATGTAGATGGCAGTGGTCTTTTTTACCGTACCCGGAGTGAATCTAGTTAATGCTGCCAATTCCAATTCCTTCCTCAACGATGACCTTTTTCACTTCCACTCCCTTCACTTCCTAGTTCAGGTGTTATCAGGCGCTTGTAGGCATCGAGTACTTCTCTGGGTGTCTTCATTCCAAGCCAGTGATGGAAGCCAGATAGTT
>CAJUYH010000639.1:0-61062 GCA_910591685.1 Galerucella tenella
TTGGGAAGGGTAATATTTGGAGGATTGTTTGTTATCTTTTCATTATTTTACAATCACCATAATCATAAAAGTTTTTTTTTTCAATACATTTCATTCAGCCTTATTGTACGCTACTCTTGGTTGGGTGTAACATATATATGTATATATATATATATATATATATAAATATTTATAGGAGAAATATCGAAGCATATTGGAGAACGTCAAGGATAAATTGGTGAAAATCAAAATTGAAATAGAAGAAGACTTCACCAAGAGCGCGTGATGATTAATTATAAGATTATAACGATTCTGCCGACTGGGTATGTGCAATATATATTATTTATATTTTTTTTTTTGCTTAGTTATTATATATTGACAAATAATATTGAATAGTTTGAAAACTTTCACTCCGAGCTAATATTGATAATATGCACACTTTCTACCCAATCAGTATTGAAAGTAAATATGAATATATGACATGAAAGGGGATCATATACAGTGGAATGCAATGTGTATGCTAATCACAATATTGTGAGGTATCAATATGCTTACATTTAATAGTCATGTTGAATTAAATTGTGCATCAGTAAAATTTTTCTAGATAGCTTCTCGTATAATGCATATTTTTGCTTAATTAAGTTATTCATATACATAACATGTACATATACTTAAATT
This sequence comes from Galerucella tenella, assembly GCA_910591685.1. Classification (NCBI taxonomy): domain Eukaryota; kingdom Metazoa; phylum Arthropoda; class Insecta; order Coleoptera; family Chrysomelidae; genus Galerucella; species Galerucella tenella. The sequence goes on from CAJUYH010000639.1 coordinate 658, forward strand.
ATCATATAAAATTTATCGACCGACTTGTTTCAAGAGCACGGACATTGAATGACACGTCGCTGATGTAGGATAATTGAAGCCACAACGGGGAAAATGTTGAATGCAGTAAATGATAATTGTCCGTATTATTTTTCGTGGATCGTGTCATAGAATTGTCATTTATTTTCCCTAATAAAACATTTATCCAATAATTCAGTGTTACACTCAATTCATATGAAATGAAGTGAGATGCGATAAACAATATATATATAATTTGTTGGAATAATATCAGAAATTAGCGCAAACGGTAGCAATATCAATCTATATTCCCCATATGATATTTGGTAATTATACTTATTTTTTTTATCATTAACGTCGATATTGGTTGTTATGTATCCTTATATATTGTTTGTGAAAACAATATTTTCCCCGTACGCGCCCACACACACACACATACACATACGCACACCTGAAATAACAATTTCTATACAAAATTGACTCATATCGATTGCTTCTACGTTTACGTCGTGTAATTGAAAAAGATGTATCATGGAGCAAACAATATTTATGTAATTTCTTTTATCACCAGTAGTTGCTCCATTTTGCTACATTGGATATGGCGTATATAGGATTAACTTGATGCATTTATATTTCGTCATCAAAGTATTATATTGTGTAATCATCCATCAAGACTATATTTATATATATTTTCATTTCAAGTATTAGTCTTATTTGCTTCAATCACTGTTTAATTACCAAAATTTCAAGGCGATTTTTGAACAATCCTCCAAGAAAAATTTGTATTATTCATCAGATTAGTACAAGTAAACTGTAAATATATATATATATATATATATATATATATATATACACACACATATATATATATATATATATATAAATGATCATATCACCCTGTAATTACAATCACCTGGAAAATGTGACAAAAGTCCGAGGTCGCCCCGTGAATTACTGATAAATCTCTACCGAAAAATTGGACGTATGTATTGTGTATTGTGCACTTCAATCCATTGACAGTCTCTGCTAGATTTTTTGTCACTTAAATAATAAAACCAATTGTTAACAATTGAATTTTAAATTGAAATCACAACAATAGAATTACTATTGTGTTGGTGTAGACACGTGTGAAATATATCACGTATTTTTTTGTACGTGTGCATCTTCAGTGAGTTTGTTGAAAAATTGACGTAAAGGGGTTCATTTAATTTCATTTGTTTTACCTGTTAGGCCAACAGCTATACTTTTGTTTGATAATTGATACTTCATTATTACTGTCATTTATACATGCTCACATGGAGGTTCATTCACTTCAATTTCATGTACATACACTCAATCACCCGCGCACAGTCACACACGCACACACACGTATTTGTATTATTCCATGCTGATAGTAATAGGTGTAAACACATATGTATCTCCGAGCGTATTATATATGTATATGTATAAGTAGTAACGTATGTAGAATTTTTTGCTGGCTCAACACCTTCAAAATTACATTATATTTACATAATATTTTTAAACGGTTATGTAATCAAGTTCATCACTGAATGTGGTCTGTCGTCATGTGAACAAATTTAATTGTCACAGGAGCCCAAATTTTTATACAAAAACAAAATAAAAATTAATATTAAATACTATGTGCATGTATTGATGATAGAATAGCCCATGTGAGTACTAGAAGCCAATAGGCAATATACGATATCAAGAGAAAAGACACTGCTATTGAAAGAGTCCTCACTTAATCAATTGTTCAAGGAGCTGCAATAGAGACTGTCACATAGATTCGCAATTAGTTCACTGAATTTGGGATTTGATTCTTCACACAAGTTCAATTCATAAAGTGCTGTCGTGCAATTCCATATCCAATTTCCGACATGTAAAATCATTTCACTAAATTCAAGTGATGCATAAATGTGTATTGGTTGCATGCTCTGGTGAAGAAAGCACAACTGAGAAATCCGAATCCAGTACGAGATCGCTGATGCATCCCACTATTCCTCTTTTGTATTTACCATTGGTTGTCCGTACAATGTCTGGTGCACCTCCTTACAATTACAGTTGTTATTATTATTATGGGTTCCTTATCAATTCAATTGCCAATTTAATTATACAAACATATGTACAAACCAAGTGTACAAGTGAAACCTACCTATGAAAAGACCCGTATCCGTATTTAATTCTCGTAATTTGCCTGGTGACGATGATGTTATGCCCGTACCACTATCAACAACAAGGGATGCCCATTGTTCATTTCTGAAACGTATTTTTCAATATTAACTGTTGAAAAGTCTTGTTTTAAAAATTCACTATTTACAAAATCAAAGATAACGTGCAATTAAAAAATACAACAGCAAAACCAGAGGTGAATGAGATTTATGAAATGTTGGTTAGACTATATCTTATAATCCATATTTGTATGTAGATAGTGTATTGTAGTTACCTTACGGCTCTCACACGATGCCATAAGTCATCATCCAGTCTTGTTAGATTGTATTCGAGTACCGCCTCTCCGGACCCAAGATTATACGCTAATGTGAGATAACCCTGATTCAAACCGAGAGCAAGGAAGTCGTCATTCTGATCTCTTTGTCTTTGCTGATCAGTTTGTCTTCCGCTCCACAGCAAGAGACCATTACTGCTGCTCGTTCGGAATCTCATATTAATGTCGACTCGATAGCTTATTATCCTACAAATAGATTGCAATAATTCGTTACAGTTCATTTGAATTAGGTGCTCTTTCTGTTTTTTCTGTTAATCTCAAATATTGTTACATTGCAGAACTGAATATGAAAAGGATATCGGAAATTTTTCTTTTCTCGTGTTAATTTGTACTTGACAATTTGAATACGTAGAATACATCAGGATATTAGTTAACGGCCATATGAATTATAAATTGTTTATGTATCATTTACCTTTTCATCGTGTCAGCGTCACTGTAATGCAGATAACTGTTAATGCCCGTAAAACTTGGTACACCATATTTATAATTCGTAGCTATTGACGTTGTAGGATTGTTATATGTTGGTTTTGACGATGCGGTGAATTGATCTGGTGCTGGACAGGGATGTGGCACACCTAGACGGCATCTACATGTAAATCTTTCCCTCAGAGGCCGACATTCAGCATTACCACATGGTCGAGCTTCACATGCGTGACCACAATTTCCAACATTAACACCACCTAGTGCCTCCGCCAATATGCCAATCTACAAGTAACAATAATATTTCATCTTTCTTTGTATATATTTTTTTGCTTCAAGTTATCAACTAGCTTTAGTCTCAGTGTAAATAATTACCTCTCGGTGATTGATCACGATTGTTTGAATACATCCAATGAAACTGGCTGTGGTCCTCATTTTTGGTGTAAATATTTCTGGTGATGGTGCACCCCCGAGATAAAGATTTAATGGCAACGACAATTGGGTAAAAGCCCCGGGAGCCAATATCTCTTGTGCAGGCTCTTCTTCCACTTCAAGCGACGCCATTCTACCTGTTCTTGAAACGCGAACTTCCATCCAATCACCGAGTCGTGCTTGAGATTTGCTCCTGTAAAATTTAATAATGTGTCATGTTGTCTTGCGAGTAATATATGTAGTTGCTGACAATCGGACCTTATTCAGCAATATTGACCATGCCATTTGAACAATACATGAATACACGACATTCATATAATAATAATAATAATAATAATAATATTTATTTGACCCTAAGTAAATGCTCCCGAAGTGCCACAAAATGTACAGCGATTGATATAGCATTTATACAATGTAGTATACAACATCCAACAGTATACTCATTTAAATTCACTCAAGCAATTATTTAACGACTATGTTGATATAGATAAGCTAAATTGTAATGAATTATACCTCAATGTAGCTGGTCCTGTTCCCAAATCAAAGGTAAAATGAACATAGCCACCAGACAAATACAGTGCAATAAAGTCTCCAGTGGCATCATTATTTCCGTTATAGAGGATGACACCATTGGGAGCAACTGGTTTCAGAGTTATTGATAATTCTAGCCATGATAGTGAAGTATCCGCCATTCCGGGATATCTTAGGTATGAAGAACCATTGAACGAAGGTACCTATGGAATTCACATTTATTTTTTTAGATCATATATTTTGAAGGTAAGGAGTCATCTAATATACCAGTTTAAATTATTGTCAATAATACTTTATAACCAATTTTGATCCTACTGCTATAAAATTATTGGAAATAAAAAGGATAATTCCTTCGGATCTATTATTTTTTAATTTTCAATACGGGTTTATTTGATATAAGTGTCTTATTGTTACTTGCCTGAAGATCTACTCGGGTTTCACAAAGATCACCGGTGTAACCAAGAGGACAGAGACAGACCGCTGTCTCACCTCCGGTAGTGAGACATTTACCTCCGTGGGAACAAGGGACTTTGCTGCATCTGTCAGCTGTACATTCCTCTATAACACAGATAAATTCCATCATTCATTGAGTTCTCATGAATAATATCGCACTGATGTAATAATATTGACAGCACAAATAGAAGAGTTTTAATTTTTTTTCTTTTTTTTTCTCAATACTTATGAATGGTTTTTCACATTATTTCAAAGGGTTGTGAATGACATTTTTTTTATACAAACCGACGTCAAAACCGTTGATTGCATCCCCTTGGGGCGAGATCGGAAAACGGTAATGATGTTCGTTGGCTTCAAGATGCCGGATACAACCACGGAATCCCAATTTGACTGGGAGCCTTTCTAGACCTGTTGTATTTCCAGGGCCTCCAATGAAAAGGGGTTCTTGAAATGTTATTCTTGAAAATAAGCCCTGTAATCGTGAACATTGAATGTGAGAATAAAAAAATATTAGTACACATGAGCATTGAATTGATGATGATAGTGTATTACAAGCGACTTGATAACATCGAAATCCACCTGTTGAATTATTTTCTGACGACTGTTTAAAAATCTAAATGAAACATATCCCAAATTATTGTATAATACTAATACCGAACGAGAAATAAATTCGATGATTTAGGACGTTCATTTTCTCATTAAAATAAGATATATCTACACAAATATGTTGAATTGTTTATGACATAGATTAATTTTGGCCATTATTCACTTTTTTACTTATATAGATTATTATATATCGGTATGTGCGTGTATACTTTTTCTCTTCTAATTGACGTCTCCTTTTAATCATATCAGTGTTGGAAATGGTTGATTGTTATTAATGCAGGCGTTGTCTAAGTAATAAACAAAAATATATGTGTATTTGAATGATCGTAGTTGGGCGTGGCCTATCATACATAGGTGCGGCACTCAAACATTCTATTATGTATGCCAGTAATCATCATGTAATTAATTTATCACGATACTGTGAACGTTATTGAACCATTTGTTGATAAAAGCCCGGATCAGTCATAGTCAAAAAAAAACAATACACTCATAATATTCCAAAAAATTCTATAGTCACATGGATTTGTTAGATGGTTTTTGTACTTTGAGAGCTTTACAATCAATGGATATTAACATCATCATATCCACTAACAATTAAAAATGCGATATTGACTATTAAATTTTATGGTGCATGTTCGTTTTACAAATCTTAATAAATAATTATTATAAATGTAGCATATGTATGTGTATATATACCTTGGATCTGCCTTGAACGCGTTTCTCATTGTTTAGCTGGATCCAAGCGTCCCATCGATGCCTGTACACGCTCAAGCTATTCCACTCATTTAGCTTCACAGTTTCCATGCTCCTAACTACGCCCACTCCACTTCCACAGTCAAATCTATATTTTTCACATACATAACAAACAGACATATAACAAACGATTAATATGAAGAAGCAACATTTTCTTCTTTGATATACACGTATATCTAATATCCTAGTATTACAATACAGCAATAAATTTTTTTAATTAAGTAATCTGTGAAGAATATGTCAATTTTCGCTATTATTTATTTTGCCATTGGATTAAATAATCTACATTCCGTAAACACCGAAGTAATAAAGTATACTATAATGTGGTAACGAGAATGTTTGCCGATTTAGGATGAGTTGTAAACTATCAATTATTCGACAGTCATTATGCCCAAAACTTGCCTAAATTCAATGAAACCATGATGAAGGATGATGGTCATAAAATCACCCTGAAGATCGTCACGTTCGCCAGTAAGAAGAAGAATTCCATTCCACGCTTCGGGACGAAATTCTAAGTCCAGTTGAATATGTTTGTAAGCAGCCTTCAATGCTGGAAACGCCAGCCAGCTGGAACTTGTGAATCTTGGCGATTTCACTTGTGCTTCTATAAAAATTTCAAGGGATATTATTATTAATTATTCATAGGGTGGATATCCCCCATTTTACACAGGTATATAGACCACTCTTTCATTTGAACAATAGCATTATACTAGATAATTATATTCAATTGTGAGATATATCATTTCGAGTTACATATAGGTAGCTATATGAACTCGAAAGAATGAAAAAAACATAAAGATTAATGAGCGTCATAATAAAAATAGTTATTTGTTTGGACAAATCGTAATAGAGTTTTTTTTATAGATAATTATTGCACGTGAGGAATGGTGATTCCGGAACAATATACGCTACTATAGAATTCATATGAAATATATCCATAGCACGGGAGTAATTGCTTCGTCGATACTTTTACAACAATTTATGTATAGTGAGTCCAGTCACGCGATTTCTAAATGCCACACCCGCTACTTTGAATCTGTGTGAATCTATATAACTATATGTTCACACATTCAGGCGCATTTGACTACGTTGTGTATTTGGCAGAACTTGATGCATGAATTACAAATAAGTCCCAATGCTTTATTTCAATGAAATTAAAATTATATAGAAGTTAATACATACAGTATGTTCAACTAAATTCTCCCAGTGTCGGGTGTTTATTTGAAACAGTCGTTCACAACCGTGCATTTGTCCAGTTACTTTATAATATGCGCAATTTCATTCTTCAAAATGATTGCTCGTGGTATACTGATGTAAATATATATTAAATGAAGGTGATGTTACTTGTTAAGTTTATTTACCTTTCTGACATTGGTCACCCACTCTACCCAGTGGACACTGACATCGTTGCCTGGAAGTGCTATTTTTTTGTCTACTGTTTTGTATACTTCCGGATTCGATTTCTTCATCGTGAAATTCTTCAATATAGCACTTCCCACCTGGTCCACACTCAAGAGAACAGCTTGGTTCCGTCGTTGTGACGAATTTTGTTGGGATTGCAACTGTTCTTTGCAATCTCAAATCCTACAACACAATAATAACTTGAGAATCTAACTACGCCATCATCAGTAAATCTTTATGAATTGAAGAAGGACAATAAACTGCACACCAATAATAAATGTATTAAAGTTACCTTGGAGATTGGATGACTAATAAATGAATTGGGTAATTCGTTGGAGTCATCCAATACTTTGGTGGAATTATTAAGCGAATTTTGTGGTATCGTATCCGAGTGTACTGCAAGTGGGACTTCCCGCATAAAAAGTAAATTCTCGTCTGCATACTCATCACTCGCCGGCTCTGATTCATCATTATCATTGCCGTGTAGAAGCGTATGCACGTCACTGATTGATGGCCATGTGGAATTCAACTCTGTCAACAATCATAATTCATATTTTTTTCTTTTTACAACTCCTGTCTAGCTGAATACTTTTGGACTTTTAAACAATTTTATTTTTGAAATTGATACATAGATATTTGAACGCATGAATTTATAGCAAACTGAATTAGTAATGATGGGTGGATGTGCAAAACAGATGGCTCATCATTCATCAATTAAATTTATACTACCATATTTATGCTATCGCATTTCAATGTCTGATAACTATAGTACATTTACGACACAATACTAATATAATAACGGGCAAGCAGTCTTCGAAATGGTGTGTGTATGTGAGGTGTAGCAATAATACAATAACCGAGATAAGACAACACTACTATGGCATTGCCGATAAGGTCAACTGATAAAGAAAAAAAATATGATTCTTTACGCATCACAATATACACAGATGACCCTATATGACCCTGCTTCAAAGCTTTGCGTCACGCGACGAGGTTACGACTCATATATATATAAATATATTCACCGCGGCGTAACTCAATATAGAATAAGCATTCAGGGGATTCCTGCAGACTCACACTTTATGAAGTGATAGTACTTTTGTTTTCGGAAACATTTAATATTTCCGTGATTCCCCGATCACATACGCCATTTTCCTTTTTTCTGTTTGTATATATAAATCACTTAGCATTGCCATCCAAACAGCAGTTCTACAACTGATCATAAGGCACTGTGAGAGTAGAGCAACCACACATTTTCAATATGAAGAGTTTATTATTTTTTCTTACGATCATTGTTACTGTGTGTTACGGTGATCCAGGCTTGGGTCATAATCGTTACGAGAAACCACCGTATATAGTAAGTGCATGAGACTATGACTTGACTTTCATTACATTCTCTAGATATGATTTTACTTCTCACCATATAAATTGTTTTTTCACTTTAGAATCGTCCAACATTACCGCCTAACACACGCTTTCGTCGCTCACCTCAGCCAGATCCCCAAGGTTCCATTGTATTTCAAGGCACTAAGCCACTCGATGGCCCTGAACGACGACCAAGCTACACACTTGATTATCAGCACAAAATTTACGAGGGCAAGAATGGACACATTAGTGCTGGAGGTGGAGCCATGAAGTTACCTGGTCAACATGTCCAACCTCACATTGGTATTCAAGGTTCTTGGCGATTCCGTCGTTCACCTGAACCTCATCCCCAAGGTTCCATTGTATTTCAAGGCACGAAGCCACTTAATGGCCCTGAACGACGACCAAGTTATACACTTGACTATCAGCACAAAATTTACGAGGGCAAGAATGGACACGTTAGCGCTGGAGGTGGAGCCATGAAGCTACCTGGTCAACATGTTCAACCTCACATTGGTATTCAAGGTTCCTGGCGATTCCGCCGTGACGCCGACCATCGACTTCATGAAAATTAACTTGAGGAATGATAATTATTTTCAAAACCTAATATTTATGATTCATGTAATTTTTTGATCTGTTACTGCCCCCTATTATTGTTAAAGCTCGAAAACTGCGATAGAAAGTATAAAATATTTTTTTATACGTCAGGAAATAAAAATAAAAATATTTTTACTGTATTACTAAATTTAAATAATAAAGATAACGGAACTACATCAATCTATTTTGGTCAATAATATGATTTTTTCTTTAAATCGACTCTCATTCAATTCCGCTTAGGCTTAACAAAAAGATAAAATGAAGAGGACTCTTGCAGAAGTCCTGCAAATACAGTATATCTATTTGTGAATATATTTAACAAATATATAAATAAACAATAATACCCACCGGCACAACTATATCCATTTTTGTGAAGAATAAACCCATCATTGCAATCACACTCGTACATCCCATCATGAAGCTCATAGCATAGTTGCTCACAAGGTGAATTATGACCACATCTTCCTGCAAAGAATTCACATTGAATATTGTAATATTTAATGAATCATTTTTGTGAAAATTATCATTAAGTGAAATGTATATTTCCTGATCCATCAATGAGATTCATCAATATCTATGTAATTAAAACAATATTCCATTGTTTTATTGTGCATATAGAAAACCAGATACTTGTGTTTGCTATTGCAGGAGAATTAAAAGCAAGCTGATGAGTCCGTAAAAGTAACATTGCACGTAAAAAATAGCAAATATAATGTTCTATATAGCGTATCATCGTTAAACATGTATATAATAACATTATCATGATCATGATCATCATCATCACCATCATAATCATCATTCCTTATTAATTGTTCAATTTTTTAGTTGGTATATTCAGTTGAAAAATAAATGAAAATCAATTATATATAATATATCAATAATTTTCTCATGAAAGGAATATAAACAAAGATTTTTGATGAATAACAAATCATCTCTTTTATATTTGCATTTCGAATAAGATCTTGGGCAAAAGGTCAGAGCTACCCGAAACGTTGAGAACCACTATATACTATTGCCGAGGCAAGGGTGGATAGTTTCTATAGCAACGCTGCGACAGGGGCGCGTTGACGTTCCATGAAAATATAAGAAACTCGAGTAGGTTTGATAGTTGTAGGCGTAGCAACTCTTGGACGTTGTTGTTGTTGTTGTTGTTCACCTTACATGTATAAAGAAAAATATCACAACGCCTCAATATAATAGGTCATGTTCATTGCACGTCACTGTTCAAATGCCGTTGGTTCAATATTTACCTGCAATTTCACCATATAGTAATCTTTGCATGTATACGTACACAGAAACGAATTTGTAGATGAGATTTGCATATAAAATGTGGAGATAAGGCGAATTTCAAAATACACGTATACATAAAGAGTTGATAGAGTAATTGTCCATGAGATAGAGAACTTTTTTATCTTACAACAAAATAATTAGAGCCTATAATATAGTAGTTGTCATTCGTTTAATAAATTTATTTTTAATTATTGATATTAGATATTCCTATTCCTATTTACAGACACGTCAATTTTATTCCCGTGCAATTTCCTATTTTCACAAAGTGCCTTTTGTGAAATTTTTTCAAACCGCAAACCTGTAATTTTGTTTGTATATCTACATGCAATAAGTTACATTGGACGCAGGAGATTTGATGCCGAATTGCTTCCTGTTGATTCACATTGAATGGATAACTGAAAGTGCAATCGACCTTCATTTAGGAATTTCCATTACGTATTGTATACCTATACAATATCAATAATGCTACAATGATTAAATGATATATGGCTCATGGATTATACGAATCGTAAACCGCAACACTCATCTGAATTCATTGATCCCGATAATGTATTTTGTATATCTCAAGGGCAACAAAGAATACGATGGATTATTTTATTTATTCCATGATAATACTCAATACCTCAAATACAATGTATAATCTTAGCATAATTTTACGCTACTCTTTGAAGATGCATCCATTATTTCAAAATGTCTCATGTATGTTTTATTATGCTCCTGATAAAAAATAATGTATCCACATCTTACGTCTTTCACCTCAACAGTCACATCATAAATTATATTGGAAGCGAATGAACATGTAGAAATACAAAGATAAATGAAACGTGTAATATTGTGACGTGTGGAATTTTAATTATTACCTTGGAAAGCAGCCTCAAAGGTTGTCCGTTCATCACTTGGATTTTGCGAAATGCCTACACCAACCAATCCAAGTATTATAATTACATAACAGCACTGTCCCGCCATCGTTCTAAACGCACTAACACTTGCCACCAACATTTTATTGGTATATTCATTCACTGCAACATCTCCGATTTAAAATGTCTCACTGGTGCAATAAAAATATTGCAAAATCACTATAATACTGAAACGAAATTATATCGGTGTTAATTGGACAATAAGAAAAAAACGTCAATACACAATAAATTAATATACATAGATATATAATATTGGAAATAAAATTGTTTTGTTATTCCAACACACACACACACACACACACACACAATGATAAGAATAAAATAGGATGCTCGAATGTGTGCTTTTCTGTAATTAAATACATATTTTCAATACATGAGATGTGGCTGACATTCAATTGAATAAACAGTATATACCTATTCAACAGAGACATTTTCCGTTTGATACACTCGCATCCATCCACACGTATATATCCATGTGTGTGTATAATGTTTGCGAGTTGCAAAGCTGCGCACTATCGGAAAATTAGTCATCATACACAAATATTAACGGAAATGATCTTTGTGATTGTCCATTTCAAAACTGCACAATAGAACAAACTTCCATGATATGTTTAATGAACAATATAAATTCAAATAACTACAATTACAAAGAAATAAATGCACAATTGATATCATAATGTGACTTATATGAATATACATATATATATATACACATATATATATATATATATATATGTATATATATCTGTATATATAATATTTATTTCTTTAAATTCGCGTGTTTAATTCGATTGCAGAGTTTTTTTATTGTTATATTTAGTTAAGTCGGCATCAAATGGAATGATGTCACAGGGGTTACAGACTGCCACCCACCCATATTTATCAAAGGTCTTATCCATTAACGCAATACACCCAATCAATAACAGCGTTTCAATAATATTAAAATTAAATATTGTAACATTGATTCATTATCCCATTATGTCACTATGATACGTTGAAAAAAATACGATCAAAGTACAATAGTGAATTGGAAAATAAAAATGTCTCATAACTATAAATTGAAAAGACGACACCACTGGGCTACGTACATAAAATCCTCGACTGAAGAATTGTATTTGAATCAACTGGGTAAAAATGTATTTGATTAAAAAAAAATATCTATTTATGAGGTTACTGCCATACTACATATTGATGGGATAGCAATCGAATAAAAAAGTGGGCGAATTTCCGATTGAATTAATCGCGATTAAGAAAAATGAGCACCAAGCAATGGAACTGAATGGAACCTTATCAGTGGTACGTGAATGCCGGCCGGTGTCGTCAATTGAACTGAGGGGTATAAACGATAGTGGCGCCGGTGAGGGCTGCTGCCACGATGCAGGATCCTAAACTAGTAAGCTTTATAACTAGGGGGTGTAGTTTTGTACCGTAGTATAATAATAATAATAATAATAATAATAATAATAGTGTAGTAGTAGTAATAATTGTAGTAGTGTAGTACTGCACGAGTAGCATACCGAACGCTCTTCGATCGACTGCCATACTTTTTTTTTTTTTCATCCACACAATTCATGGTTACCATAAAAATATTTGTCGGACGTTTTCAATAACATACTTATAACTTATGAAATAACCTGACTTTTTTTCTTTGATTCTGTTTATTAATGCGCAATCAATACTTTCAATTGCCAAATGTTAATATATTGTCATTATTATTACAAATAGAATAGCTGATTGACTATTAAAATGTCGTCATTGTGACTCAGTTTATCCTACATTTATATTGTTACAAAGTGGCCAGTTGTATATAAAATTAAAAATATTTCAATATTAAGTAATTGTGCATGATTACTAGATTAGATTTCTAATGTACAAATGATAAAATCATTGAATGAAGAGAAGATGTGAAAGTGTAAAATATTTAGGTTGCTTCGAGGCGATAATTCAACACAATAATGAACACATGTTTCATAGCCTATATACTGATTAATAGTTGGAGTTGCAATTCGATGTTGCATACATGCATGTCTATAGTTATTTGGGAGGTGTCATATTTGAATATGTGCACCAAAATGATCAAAATTCTGAATTAATACAATGGAATACATAGAAGTTACTGTGTAATAAAAGATATAAACTTACATTATCGACAGACATACACCCACACACACACACACACACACACACATATATATATATATATATATATGTAACAGTTATGAAACTTTTACCGGTATATCATTTACAAAAATTAACGAATATTATTTTCTTTTTATATCTTATTAATGGTATTCCATAAGTTGTTCCATGAATCTTCAATTGGTGCCATAACAGTAATTATACCAAGCACAATAACGAATGCCGCAATGACGGTGAAGTAAATACCGAATATAAACTTCCTCAATCCTGCCAACTGGAACGTCAAATAGAATTAACTTTTTACGTGCATATATTCATGATCTAATACCTCGTATATATTGAAGAAATAATATTGAATTTTAAATACTCACAGGGGCGTCTTTTTTGGCATCAGGATGTCTCATAGATGCTCTGACGTGCATATCTTTCATTGGAAACGCATCGACACTTGGTCCATCTTGTTTATCGGATGCACAACTGGCAATCTGAAAAGACAACTTGGTTATTGTTTGGCGACGCCATATCACGTAAGAATTTTTACATTTTTGTTTGTGTATTGACTACAATGGTTTATATAATAAAATATATGATACAAATATTCTAAAGACCAAATACAACTCTTGTTGTCAAATAATCTTGTGAACAACGTATTGATGAAAGCTACTTAGAATTATGGAGATTTTTTAGGTGAAACAAGTGCAATAGACGTATCAATAGATGAATATATCTATGGTATCCTTACCGAAAGAATAATGTGAATTATAATGTGAAAAGCAACGTATCCAGTTAAGATCCAATCCACCCATTCAGGTATTTTCGCTTTGTTCATTCGGACAGCGAAAAAGATGGCAATTACTGCATAAATAATAAAAATTATTTGTCTACCATTCAATATATTTACCATTGTTATAATTAAGCTCGGATAAGTAACGATATTGTGAAATATTTACTGGAACATATGTGGGCAATGTTGCCGACAAGCCAATGGGCCCAATTAAAAAGCGGTCTTCTTGGTGTATCTGGATGGGGTCTAAGAGCGGCCATAATTGGTTGTATAAATGTCAGGATAATCGTTACAAGTCCTAGCGATGCATGGATTGTCTCTGAACTCCATTCGCCGATTTGCACCATGATAACAATAAATGATGCCATTGTCATGAACCATGTGATAATCATAAAGAATCTATGCCACTATAATTATGTGATATTTATATGAATGATTACTCGTATATCAATTGATAATTACTCGATTAATATATTCTCATGTTGTCACTCACCACAAACCATTGATCCTTGCCACCCAGTTGGGACTTTAACCACGTCTGCTTGTAGTATCGTGCCATGAGCATACCGACAGAGGCTGTACCAATCCATGATACTATCATAAGACCACCGTGAATGCGAATAAGGATGTCACTGGCTGCCGCTATTTGTCCAATGTCAGACAGTATTCGAGCTTGACTTGATGCCACATATGTCAAGTCATGAAATTCCACACCATTTGCTTGAGAACAAAAATACAATACAATACTGAAATTAAGTACAGTAAACATTGAACAAAATATCGGTATGCAATTTATTTGATTTGCTTACGTTTATAATCACTTCCGGCCACTAATAAAAGATGAAAAGGATGGTTGGACAAGTTGAATTCATGCCCCTGTATCGTTGTCGACTTTGCTCGCAAAAATTTACAATAAAGTACGCCATTTTCGATAGAACTGCCTTCAAGCGAAATAGCTCCGTCTTGCATCGGAATCCTTGAGTTAGTTTTTCCAGTGTTCCATGACATGTGAATTTCCATTTCTCCAAGCTTATCCACACACTCGACAACACTATCATCACCCTATGACATTAAACAAGTTATTTATTACAATGTTTTGATTTTTAGACGCATAATTAATGAGTATGAAATTATTAAGGAAACCATTTTGACGTCTTCGGATAATCCCACGGCGACATATTTTCCACTCTTACTGAGCATCTCAAAAAAATACTTTTCGCCCTTTACTTCTACCGCAACAGCTGCATTACACCCACCGGAATCAATACATCCTTCAGACGATCCAAAGCAATTTTTTGTCGTGCCACAACCATCAAACAGGGGATGGCGAACTGTTGATTCATCCTGACAATATTGAAAAAATGAAAAATTACAATTTCATACGTCGATATACACTATACCTGTATAAATGTAGACAATATACTTTATAAGTATATCATATTATATCCATAAAATGATTAGAAGGTCAGTTGAAAGAATCCAACACATTACAGATACACAATATAGAGTGAAAAATACATGAACATACATTAAGTCTAAGACAACTCATTCAAATGACAATGGACATGTATGTGAATGTGTGCTATATATAGTATACATATATGTGTGAGTGGAAGTATGCTTTCCCAATTGAAGGTCAATTTGACAAATTTGTAAAGTTGGCATTGGAACGCTCTTTTATACATATATATCGCATTCATTTTTTTATTTGGTGTCAAATATTTATTGATAGTAGCACGCTAATGCCGTCCAAAAAGATTATATCTACAGATGTATATACTTATCGTTAGCCTATGTTCAATATATAGCAATACATACCTTTTTTTCGAACTCCGATTCAACATAATATGGTGTTGTTATCGTTTTTTCAATTGTTGGCGATTTCAATGTTGTATTCACCTGGATGGAGTCACGTAAAACTGTGATGCGTGGTGACTCTACGCCAACCCAATATATCGTATAACTTTGAACAAAGGTCGAGCTGGAAAGACGATGAAAAAATATAAAACATTAAAATGATTCGAAAAATTAATAGTGAATTCATTCTATTGGAAATTTTATGTACTTGAAAATGACTGTTCCCTCATAATCTGTCGGAACTGTCCATTCGAGCTCAATATTATGTTTTCCGATGCTGTTTTTATGTGTAACAGTGTTCTATATAAATAATAGGGGGAAAAAAAAAAAAACGTTACGGTTATTAGTAAACATAAGGAAATTGGCAATGTATTATTCATTTATATATGTTTATCAGACTTATTATTATCACCTACATTAACACTAGAATGACACTGAAAACCTTGAGCAGTGTTTGGAATATTGACGAATTCGCCGATAATTTTGCCGCTTTCAACATCTCTCGCATTAACAATAAAACCCATGAAAGCAAATCCTTCATTACTTCCTAGAATGATGCGGATTCTGCCGTGTCCAGGTATAGGACGGATTTCAAATTTTGGATCTGAGTTAGATGGACTTGTATTTTCATGTAACGGCAACAGATTTTCACAGGCAATTGAAGGAGCGCCTGAAGAGTATGCATATATCGCCGTTGGTATGCACATGCCCAGTAGAAACAAGTTCAAAATCACTGAAAGCAACAAAATACAAATTGTTAAAGTACATTATTCGAAATATGCAATATTTTTATTACATAAATATTATTTTCCGGTAATAATTCGAAAACCGTATATAATATTATATTTTTATTTGAAATTCAAATAAAAATGCAATAACTATACCATATTATTGGAATGTATGGTATGGTATAGTATTGCTTTATTATTCTGAAAAAAAATAAAATAAAAAAATAAGAGCTCAAGGTTTTTAGCATTAGTGTTTATATATTTACGGCACATGGTGTCTAGGTGAGTATGCACACTGATACGCATTGAAAAAGAATATTTATATGTATAGAAATATGCATTTTATAATGTTACTAGAATGACTCGGTGAAATTATCAATTAACAATTCTGTTCTTAAATCAGATAAATAGTTTTGAGAGAAATTCTTACTACATTATTTTATATAAATTTAATTAATTCACACACGAATTATTTGAATCCAATAAATATAATGGAATAAGTGAAATACAGTAACAAATTATTTTAAAATTGATGTATATTATATAATAAATATTAGATACTTTATTTATAAACTTACAGTAATTCATGATGAAATTCATTGACGTAGCCAATAGATTCTTACAACACAACGAAACAATAGAATATTAATCCCACGTTGGGCGTCGTAAGTGTTTTTTAAGAAGGACTGTCCCCACAACAATTCTGTGATGATATGACAAATTTTTCAATGGTCTTTAATTGTCATTTACAGACGCAAACGCATGTTCGACACGTTATCAGAAAGGAAAATGATAATATTGTCAACTCACATCGTCAAATATTTATAGAATCACTGATATATCGGAGCTCCTGTTGGTATGATAAGCGATGACATTATAACAACAATGTGTGTACAATATTTTTCACTGTATAGAGTGGTCGACATGATATATGAATGAGGATTGTGAGGAACACTGTGTGAATTGTGTGAGTTGAAAGTATAGTAGACGAAAGGACCTCTCCCGCGCTCACACACCTTACTGCTAACACACGCTTACCAATGCGTACTGTGCGAGTAATGTCAGGTACGTATACACCCATTGAATGTACCTGTTACTACAATATGCGTACAATATAATACTTTCTCAATATAATTCGTCAATAATATATTAACGTTATTTTATATAAATATATTGATACATGGCTTTGAAAATGCATGAAGGGCATTGTGAGATTGGGGTCCATTCACTTTACACAAAATAACTTACATAAGAATTGAGTATTCTTGCATTTTGCCACACCCATAATTATACTAGAAATAGGTAAACATTGTATATGTGTGATAGCCACGTGCAAATGTTAATGTCAATTGTATATATGTATGTATCTTTTGATTAATTTAAAATGAAAATCACCTGCCCGTCAACTTGCTTATATAGAATAAAAACTTTCTAGAACTTGACTTGAGAAAACCAGAACTCCATCCGAATATATACAGTTTCATTCAACAACTGTATTTCATCGCCCAAAGTGTCCTGGCATTTGCCTAATGAATATTAATATAATTGTTATAATTCTCGTAATCATTCCAACGTAAAATCAATAGTTCATAGTTTATTTTGTTTAATATATACATATGTATATATATTATATTGGCAGGTTTCAGACCGTTAATCTAACGGTATTTAAATTTTATATTGTACTTATATATTCGTGCACACGCATATAATTGTGTAATTTTTAGCATACATAATGGAACAAACTGATGAGAATACTCAAAATTTAATATATATATATAAATTGAAATATATAATTTGTTATAAATTATATTATATATAGTTTTGTGTAAAAAATACAGATAGTGTACATTGGCCTTGACGATGAAACCTTATATTGATAAACTAAGGAGGTGCTACGTCATTCAACTATTATAATGGAAGATAGTAAAATATATAATTAAGTAGCAAATTATAATAGATAACCATAGATATAATATATATATATATATATATATATATATATATATAATGTACAGTCAGTATATTATTTTCCTATATATAAATATACTTTCTACACTCACATACATATGGCGTTTTTAATGTGACAAGAAAATATGTTGTATTCAGGCCAATCATGTACAAAATAAAATGTAATATCTAATAAAGCATCAACAACTTTACAGTTTACTTTCATTTTATTTCTGTCAATTTTTAATAAATACTTCATTAATGAAATTCAGCATATATGTATATAAATATATATGAATAAATATTTTGGATTTTATGAAAATCAAAAATACATATTAACACATTGCTAACAGTTGTCCTGCAATTTGAATGTTTGTTGTTACACTTGTCATAAAGAAACGAATAACAGACATTTGACTAATATAATTTGCGAAATTTATAATAAATTTTTTTAGCTGAAGACGTACATGAATAAGTCACATGATGCGTCGAGATATAAATGTTGATGTGTATATGCGTGTTAAGACTTTCTATTCAAACTTTCACAGTAAGTACGTCTAGTGGAAAAAATATATGTATTTAAATTTTAATGTTATCATGTATCAACATTTGGCATTGTAGCAATCAATAATACAAATAAAATCATGTTTATCATCAATTGTTATTCCAGATTGCAAACATGACTATATATTGTATAGACACTGTTGACTTTACCTACACGTATATACATATATATTCACAATAGTTTATTTAATTATTTAAACTGTAATGAATTTGTATGTTATTTATATATATCTATCTATATACTATATACATGTATTTTGATATTTAAATCTGCCGGTATAATCAAAATATAAAAGAGTAAACATTATAGTATACAATATATACTTTTTTTTTATTTATTGCTTCATCATAATGTAGATATGGAAGAAATATTAGCGAATAATACATTGGCGCACTCTCAGTACCGTATACATAATAGCTTATGTGTCTTTTATACTCGCTCTTCTTTGATAATAAGAGTATGTGGACAGTGGGCATTAATAGTGTGTCGTTGTGACTGTCGCCTTCAAACTTATACCGTATATTTGCATAATAAATATTGTTTTATATTATTATTAAAGTTGGCTGATCTGTCAGCTGTCAATTTTTATTTGTAAAATTGATGCATATTACATTTTATCTGAAATATTGAACAATATATACGTGAAATTAAACAACTGTAAATATATAAAACTAATTTATCATATTTTTCGTCAACAAGCCAAACAATACACGCAAAAATATGTCACTGTTTGCTTGGTGTATTTGTCAGGTAAGTTCAAATTATATTGTATACTGTACTAAATTATTAGATCATTCACACGCTTATGTTAAATTCGATATGTATGTATATAAATTTTCCGAAATGAATTGATGTATTGTAAATTATATACCTATATGCAATTTGCAAATGTTATTATTACCAACGCAATATAATTCATCAGTCATAAAAATTAAAATATCGACTGTTCATATTGACGAAATTCATTAACATAAAAATATATTCGATCAGTATAATAATTGTGAATAAATAGATGTATTTTTACACTACAACCCACATCATATGATAGATGAGGAAACGAATATATGTTTTGTATGTATGCATACATTCGCAACACATTGTTGTTTGGTGTAAATTAATTTATAACATTTTCTGGTGTGAGCCAATGAAAGTGTGCACTGTATGTATATGTACTTTCGATATTACGGGGCTCTTGGTGCATGAATGAATGACCACCCGTCCCTTTTTCCGCAACTCGGTCAATTTCATGGTGAAATATTTCAAAGGATCATCTGTATCATTTTGCTTCAATTAAGCGACAATTATTTATAGAATGTACATGATGTATTGTACATACAAAGAAATCTATATGCATATATGTAATTCTATGTGGATGCTTTAATCAAATCAGTATATATGGTAATAATAGATGTAGATATAATATCCAATAAATTGCAGCGGCATCTTGGGGTTGATGATACAAAAATACCAATGATGATCGAGCTTCCAGAAATATCATGGGAAAATTCACTTGGAAGACCTCACGGTGTGCCATTTGATGGTGACACTGAGGAATTGGTAAAAAATTGTATCCATATATGCATTCCACCACCAATGAGGCTGGGCGCACTTATAAACACAAGTCGAACATTTCCTGTTGCATTCCCCATTAAATCCGTCACATGTTCATTTCTCCATGAGCGAGGTATCAAAGAAGACATACTCGAGGCAAGTATTACTACTATATTCAATGATAATTATATATATATACATATATAAAGATATATGCAAAAAATATTTCGTTTTAGTTTAATGCCAATTCAGTGTATCCAATAATTCATGAGGCGATGCTTCCTCTGATTGCCGGATGGCTAAAATATAAACGAGAATATGGTAGTTTAGTGGAAAGAATGATGTATTGTAATATGGGACTTGTTGAATTGATTCAAAGGCTGATGGAAAAACGCCCGCTTGAATTCTATGGTTCAAATGATCATTGGAGACTTGTGAACAATAAAATGGGAGAGGGTGGATGGGAAAATGTGGGAACTGATCACGAAAGGGAACCACTCATTTTGGCCAATTGTTTATCTTATGATGAGATCAAGCTTTCGTCCATGATCATTTTGTCATCGCATACACAATTCATTAATGATGGTGCACGAGAAAATCGCGGTGTTTTTAGCAATGACCCAGATTCATTTCAATCACGAGGAGTAATAATGGGCGTTATCGGAACGAGATTGGAGAGAGCCGGGTTAATGGAATATCAAGATGTTGTCATTACACCGCAACAAAATAATTTGGATAATGGGTAAATTTTGTTTCAATTTTGTTCTTTTACTCATGCTCAATGGGGTTATACTACACAGTCTCGTGCACCCATGTGTATATGTGTATTGAATGTATGTTTTATTGATTTAATCATTATCATCATCTGCTGTTGATGTTGCAGTTATGGACCAGCCGTTGGGAACGTACCATCAATACGCTCTTTACGCACGTTGTGGGCACATTTTTACGGTGAAAATTATCATCCGCTTTATGAACAAGCACTTAAACGAATTAAATCTAATGACAATCGAAGATACATTTCCATAACCAGTCCAATACTCTTGGACGTTGAGAACTATATGCAACGTACCCTCTTGTCAGTAGAAATTATTCTTTTGGAAGCTAACACTCGCGCCGAAAAACAAAATACTACGGCATTTTTACACGTTGTTGGCTTTGGCATCGGTAAAATATATATATATATATTCGATTGTACAGTATGTAGATTTAATTGGCTTTATTATTTATATGTGATGATAAATAAGTATTCCAGGAGTTTGGCGCTTTATCCATGATCAGGAGATGTACTTCTTGAAAACATTTGAGATTGCACTGAAGAAAATGAATCGCAAATTAAAATATGTATCAGACATCATGTTTGCGTACTTTAGACAACAAAAATGTGGTGATGCAGGAAACGGAGATTATCTTGGAGGTATGAATCTATTATTAAAAAGGCTTTAGATACATAAATGAATGGCCACACATGTATATATATATTGATAGCTGTATCCATGTATATTACAATTTGTCAATTAGACATCCGGATCCATTTTGCGTTGCGGGAGCCACACAGTAAGTTGATTCGCCCTAGTGACGCTAACAAGCTTCTTGTGGTGACATATGGCTGGGACGGTAATGCTTATCCAGGTAATGAATTCTGGAGCGGATTTCTTGCCACGAGTAGCGATTCTGCTGCCGCATGTAGCAGTCAAATTTCAGAGTTGCATAATCCTATGATCAATGGACGTGTTTCCGGCGCAAGTCTTCATGTTGCTTCACTTGAACATGGCCTCCTTCATATAACAGACTATGCCAAATTTCATCTTGCTTAAAATGGGCCCATATGGACTCACAACTCATACCCGAATAGTCACTTAATAATTGAAAAATTCATAGTGTCAACGTGAATATCCTGCAAGCCATACCGAAAACAGGGTTGTATCTAATAATTCAATATGCCTAAATGGATATCCATTGTATATGTCATTGCGTTAGAGTGTATTGATGTCTAAACAAACACAAATAGAATATAATGAATACAATGATTGTGGCCAGAAATGATGACATGCTTGATAATAAGTTATCATTAATTGCTGTTAGTGGAAACGTCAATGTTGCAAGTTCGTTTATTAATAGCAAGGAATAATAATAGTGATAGAGTTGATAAGACAGTGGAAAATGTAGGATTGTTCTGTGACCAAAACTTGTACTTATCGTCCGGCCAATGAATGATTCTCTGCAACAATCGGAGCAATGTTTCTTATCGCGATAAATAATGATTAACATACTATCAAATTGTTAATTTAAATTGTGGAAATTAAAATGTACGAGATATAAGGCATATTTAACGATAATTAATTTAAGAAAAACTTTCTATTTGAACATAAAGATATTGTATACATATGTATTGTAAATTGCACATTTAGTTAATCAATTGATAAATTAATTAACTTTATATCAACACCGTCGCAAACAATATGGGCATCAGTGTATTAAAATAATTACCTATAACAATAATAATCGCAATTGTTCGTTCATTAATTGGCGTTTTTATCATCGGTGCCATTAAAGAATTTGCATTTTTTCTTGCCTGATGACGACTTGGTATTTATAAATAAATTATCATTTTCCTCCTTTTCAATTTTTAATCGCTTATGATGAGTAATGATCATATTTGGAATATTTCCATTTGATATTGAGTTTCTATTAGGAAGCATAGTATTAGATGAGATTATAACTTGGGTTGTTGGTGTATCAATTGATGAAGATTTAAAATGGCTCATTATTGTCGCTGATCTACAACCACTCGATGTTCCATGGTGTCCAATCAATCCATGGCGGCTTGTCATCAAATTAACACCGTGAAGTCCTCCTGTTATACTGGATTTGCAATTGGTCATGTTAGTTGCAACTAAAGGTGCAATCATAAGCAGATCGTTACTATTTTTATCGCAAATCACTTGAGAGTTATGTGGCTGTCGTTGTAAACGATCTAAATAACTGGTTCGATATCCTCGGAGTGCGTCCACGTGTTCTTCCTTCATCAATAATTGAAGGGTTGTTTTTGATTGGGTATAACGCACGTGAGGCTCGCATTTGATGCGGACATGTTTTGGCGTTATTGCATTGCGCTCTTCTACTTTTTGCCATTCAATAACATTTGTCAACAATCTTATATACCTGTTCACATCAATTCAGCCAAAACCAAAAATATCTACAATCATGTTATCATTGAATGAACTACGTCATTGGATAAACTATTTACATACCTAATGGCCATACGGAGTATTTCATTTTTGGATAATTTCTTTTCTGGTGGATGAGTTGGTACAAGTTTTCGTAATTCTGCAAATGCGCCACTTACATTTTGCTGTCGCCAACGTTCACGGCTATTAGTGAAGAGTTTTCTTACACCAACGTGTCCCACTTGGCCCGTCGGCGAACTCATTTGTCGTCGCATAATAGGTGAACACGTTTCATCATGCTATAGAATAAAAAAAAAAATCGTTAAATTGATACAACTGTAACAAAACTATGAATATAGTTAATGTGATCGCTTGAAAAATATCCACAACAAATATTCATTGATGGCGATGGATAACCAATATGATCTATAGTATATTTATATATAAAATAAATGCAGAAGAAATATCAATAAAAAAAAACGATAGTTTATAAGTTGTAAGTGGAAAGCAGAGTAGAATATTAATGAAAAATCCCATGTAAACACCAAAAAAATGTTATCTGACAAAAAATATATAGGAAAATGGTGATTTATTATTTCTCAACGCTCTAAAATCTGTTCCCGCTCACGATTGGTATATTATTAATTTATATCCATGTAAACATACGTCGTTCAAATGACCCTTTCTTCGTTTCAATTGATCTTCCTCATCGTCCGTATCGTGAGAATAAAATTCATCCGAAAATATCGCGTCCTCCTCAGTGTCTCTCGATGTTTGAGGTGAATCTCCAGAATCTTCAGCCAATTCACCATCTGCAGAAACGAATGATGCAGCAGGCGACCTGTCGTCTGTATCTGTTGTTGCTCCATTACTCGTTGTATATGTCAGCATTGGCTGTAACAATCACAACAATAATAATGAATAATCATTCATCATACCCACATACAATCTAATTTAAATATACCAATCATATCACATATTCCGTTCAATTATTATCATTATATATTATTTGTTCTTCTGATAAGAAAGTCTGCTCGACTGTCAAAGCATATATGAATAATTAATTAGTTGACATGAAGCAAAAGCGGATACAGAAATGAGATACTGTAGAAGAACACATTGTCCCTGACATTCGAGAGATATGTAGGACGTCTATTATTACAAACTTGGTCGACGGTAATTGTACGTTATTCCCTCACATGAAAAAATAATAGAAGATAGATATTTGAATAATTATTATATCACCACAATTCACATAGGCTTTTAATGGCTATAATATATATTTTTTATATAAACTTGTATATTACCATTGCAAAATACTGCAAAGCAGTATATTTACATGTGTATATGCACTTTTGTAATTTTATGCAATACTGCAACACCAGACACATAAATACAAAAAAAATAGCACTATTCGTCTCATTTAAGTAATATTCATATAAAATGGAAACCGTTTGGGAATTGACTGTTGATGCTGGATGTTACAATTTAACTAATAGAAAATTCTGGCCACCAACCCCCAGGTTAGTGAATTTTGCGAAGGCGGAGCGCCGATCCAGTGGGTGGAGCTCTCATGAAACTGCCACATCCCACGTTGCTCTGTGTACACCACATCACATATATATATATATATATATATATATACACACGCATATTATGCTTATTTTCTTGCATCCTTGTGCCATATCTATACTTGAATCCTACCTTCCCCAACCCATCATACTCGTATTAGTCTTGGCACAACAATTGTGGCGCGTTAATGCTTGGTGAGAAATAAAAAAAAAAAAGTTTAAATGAATAACAAAAACGTGCCAGTTTGATATTATGCATTGGGGTGAAGTGTCCTATGATCTCTTGAGATCCCTCATCATTGACGTCAAGTGGTCACTAGTCGCGTGGCATGGCTCATCACAATAACTATTGTGACATGTTCAAAAGGCGCCACAGATCACGTGTAGAAAAAAAAAATATATAATACGATAGGATCATTGGTGCTCATTCAAGCGCAATTACTACCCCGATCCGCGTGAGAGAACTTAACTGATTTAGAGCGCTTCGTATATGCTCCAAACCACCCTTACCCCTGTGTTATTGCTCTATTGGTTTATTAGTTGTATATGAAAATTTCAATTAATCGTAAATGTGATACAAGTATGTAGAAATAACTGAAACATTTTCAAATATAGAGAATTGATGATAGTTGCGAAAAATACAGGTATTATTTGTTCATACAGCGCACATTATTTATGACTGTACTTTTCACCACCAGATAAACATATATTGTAAATTCTGAACCGGTAGTCTTTGTGTACGTTACTGTTACAAACTGACAGAATCCCAGTGGGCGTTGAAAGATAACAACACACCATTGCCGATTCATGTGTTCTTCCAATGCACACACACACACACACACACACACACACTTAATGTCCACAAAATGAATATTATTTTTTACATGACACTGAATCAAGATGTGGATAAATTCACGCCCAATATTGCTACATCGATATGTTTTTTATGTCACTATAATAATTCACAGTAGAGTTTCTATTCAAATCTTTTATTATTTTTTTTATTTTTTTACCAACACCCACCCCATTATATAACTAACATTCATTGAATTCTCCTGCGCGTTGTATATATTTTTATTATGTATACAATTGATGCATGTGGCGAAGTCATTGTGGGCGACAAAGGGTCCATTTTTTTCGAATTTAAACACATCAATAATAAGGTCATGACGAGAAGCTTGGTGGAGGCTTAAACAATATCATGTTGAATCGTTTCACACCGTACTCGTCTTAATAAATTCCCCACAATAAGCATAATACACGTTTTCACGAGGGTCACCTCATATTTATTTTATATCATCTATAACAATAAAGATTATCCAATGATTTCCCACACACGTGATGATGAATAAAATCTTTGAATCAATATATCTTCTATTTCACTTATATTCGTCAAAAAAGTAAACTTCACAGATATATTTTTTTCTGTGTATTGTGCGTACAATAATTTCTATATCATATATATATGTTGAAAAAGAGTTAAATTTGTGTAAAAACTATTAACTTTATGCTACTTTTATTGAAATAAAAAAATATCCGAATTATTATATATAACATTGAACAATTAGACAAGCTTATGTAATAATACCAGGAAAATTTTTCTCTATACGTTTATAAATATATTTTCAAGCTTATATAGACAATAATTTGCCCATAATATTACTAAAATTGAAATTGTATAGAATATGTTGTATAAAAAAGGAATTTGTAAATATAAACCATCTAGTTCACGAGTCCAGTGTCCCATAAATTTCAATGCAATCCAATTGTTATTGGTATATGTGCTATACGTGTGCATACCTATGTGTATGTAATGTATATATAGAGGGGTTGAGATGTGGGGGTGAAATCAATTTTGCTTATCGCGGCGAACCAGTCATACCGCATATTAATCTCATATTATGGGTATTATTGCCTTTTATTCACGTATTTTTCATGACAATTATTAATAAATTTTTGCAATATGAAAGTGAATTTTACTAAAAAATACTTAATTCAATTATTATCCTGTATATTTGTATTTGGTGTCATATACTTGATTTAAATAGAATTTTTTAATGTTGTAAGTTGTTCAATATATCATTTAATATATATTTATATATATTTATAAATAAATACGCAAATTACGTGAACCAACTATAGATATACCTACATGATATACGTCACGAGAATACGATGAACATAAAATTTGGAAATTTGGACATTTGAGAAAGCGATGGATGAGGAGGTCGACAAGCCGACCCGACGAGTGTTTGTTGCTGATAACGCTGATGCTCCGCCCTTCGATTCTCTGGCACTATCCATATATATAGGCGTCTAGTCTCCCAGTGGTGGTTGCTCCATTGCTCCATCACTACTAAAAGCGCGCGCACTACTACTTGTGAGGTCAAAGTGTTATCAGATTTCACCGCTAACGTAAGAAATTAATATTGTGGATTAACCAAACAAATCAACACCGAAGTAGAGAGATTAATTTTCGTCGAGTCATCATCACCATCTTTACAGTATATAGGTATTAATGAGTTTGATAATTGAGAACTTTTTTTATCTTTTGTTGTTTCACAAGTTATGGGCGTGAATTTTTTAAATCCGCAAATTTTATATTATTTAACGGCTAAACGTATCTGCATTGATAATCTATATTTCCTAGCAATACCTCATATTCTATATATATATATGTATATATATACATATTACTTTAAAATACTTAAAACATTCTGATTTTAACCATTGAATTCCATCATTGTACACACATATATAATTGTTGATATTGCTATTATCAGTGGAATGCAAAAATGAGAATAAGTAATGGAACAGTAATTATGCAAATGAGATAGATAGCAGTTCTCGGTTCACAATGAGAGATGACAACATATTCTTCGTTCCATTGAGAGTCGTTTCCAGTTAGGGGTAGCTCCAATACTGTACGCTCCAAACTGAAAAAGTTGAATGGCAACGAACATTCAGCTGTACTATTTGTACAAGTGTGAACAGCATCTGACGTGTTATATACAGTTTTCAATAAGTCAAATTGTATTCTCATATAATTGGGCTGCACTTCATTTTCCGAGTTGAAAACAAAAAAATAATATCCATCAGATGGAACACGATAAGTTATAGCGTTAGCAATCGACGCTGTTTTATGTTTATTTTCGTATTTTGATGAGCATTGGTGATGAGGTGTAAGCGGCAGATTTAAAATCATACCAGTGCATTCAAGAAGCCGCTCTTCCGAACTGCTAAATGAACTCCAAAATTCTGAATTACTTCTGTCATTAGAAGTCGTTTCATTTATCGTTCCACGATCATCAGCAATTCCATCCGGATGTAAATCCTCTTTCTCGATTGCGACATCACTATCTTCATCATCATCTTCATTATTTAATGCAATTGGCAGGGATGATAGCAAAATTAAATCACGTTTTATACGTTTTTTATCTGATTCTGATATACTTGAATTAGTCATAATATTTTGCAATATTTTTGTCAGCTTGTCCGATTGTCCCTGATGGGATTCATCGAAATTGTCAATGATGGTTTCAAGTATCCCTCTACCACGTGCACCAAGAGACTTTATTTTATTCAATATGTCTTGCAACACTTCAACAGATGTTAATGACGAGTCGTGCAATTGTGTCGTACGTTTATTTTCTTGCGATATAAAACTCGGTGAGACTGTAACATTATTCTCTTCTGTTTTTGTTTCCATTGAATCATATTTTGCACTTGATAATGAGTCCTGATCATGATACTTTTTTTTTTTATTTTTCATTTTTTGCGTTTTTGTCGCCAGTTTTGTTAGAATATCCTTCATTGCATTCGTGTCTAATTCATGACTGATTGAATGGTGAATGTTGCCATTATTAATACTCCTATTGAGTTCCAATCGATTGGAGTCATGATGAAATTCAACGCCTTGACCAACTCTCTTCATTTTATTTGGATCGTTACCTGGATTCATATCCTGTACATGAATTACAGACATACATTACACTTATATATTGTATTCATTAATCTGTCCATATATATATTTATCATACTCTACTAATTTGTAGCAAGGGTCCAGTTGCATTTAAGAGTTCCCGTCGCATCTCCGTTACCTCCAGTAGTTCGTTCAATTCTTCGCTGCTGTCATCGCCAATAAATGCGCATTCATGAAGATGTTTGTGACCACGAATTATGGTCAACGATGCACCAGGCCACCTGCCATAATAGTATAAACATAAATGGATATAATATTATTTTGAATAAAATTAGTATATGAGCTCTGGATATTATAGTTACTATAACGGTGTACATATAATACATATACCTTGCGCAAGTAGAAACAGTAATGCTGCTGCCGCGTAATAAATAGAAACCCCAGTATTCCTTCATGTCGTCTTCCAACAGCAAGTGCTTCGTCATGGATACGAACACTGTCTCACCCTTCATTTTGGGTTCACCATTAATTAAGTAAGCATTAAATGTCGTGTTGACATGTATCACTTGTCGCTGATGTAGATGTGGAAATGGACAAAATAACAGTATTTCATATTATATATCATCAATAATGTACACATCTCATGAGAATTGAATTTACATTAAATATATATAGTAATTTGACATGTTTGTTCAATATATCATTTTAAGCCATTATTCATTTACTTGGCACCAAATAGTGGAGACTTTTTTATCAATCAACCGTTGATCAGAAACTGCAAGAGGATAAAGTTGTTCCGAATAAACGCGATATCTAAGATAAATAGGGCCTGCAACAAGAATGGCGGGAAGAAACATTCCAAGAATACATAATCGCGCTAGTCGCAATGGACCCTTCACTTCAATATTTCTGGGACGCCAATCTCGCGGTCGTATGTTCTCATCTGGAACTGCAACAAAAATAGTCAATTGCAAAATGAATAATTGAATTGGAAACAAATATTTGGATGAATTTCTTAGAATGTTTGATGTCAATAACGTGACATTTAAATCTATTGTTTTTCTCTGTGCATTTATATATTTACATATGCTTTACCTTATCTTAGATAAGATTGTAATTGAGAACAAATATATATATATATATGCATGGAAATAATATGAAAATTCACATATATTTTTGAATGCATAACATTCATGTACGGGTAACACTACGTATCTTGTATATTATTTAGTGTGCAGGAGTGTATTCATTTCTTTCAATATATAAATCATTATATATGTTCATTAATTTATCATTCATCATTTTAATAATTATTTTGTGGTTAATTGAATACATTCATATTTGAAGCGGGCGTCTCACTAATATTTATCTTATCATCAGTCATCAGTCTTCATGATAGACCTTTGTCAAATAATTGTACAATACAATTCCACCGACTCTATAAAACTATTCAAACAACGTATGAATAAAATGATAATCCTATATATGATATGAAAACAACTTGAAATGAATCCAAATATTCTGGCAACACATATTTGTGGTTGAAGAACAATTTGGACATTCTTTATGTCATTGATAGCGTATTTGTGCAATATTTATCAGGTTGTCGCATATCATTACTTTAAGCTACGTTACGTATTTAGTTGCTTTGTTATGTGCACGGCTAAAAAATGTTAATGTATGTGTGACACACGAATACAAGGTATTGTTGCTAATTAACATGTATAATACAACTACATACCAAATATATGTACTTTAAGTGGTGGCGTTAATGACATGTCCGTATAAATTGTTGTAGCACATGAAAAATATATGCATATATACTGTTTTTACATGAATATGCGATTTAGCGTCACCCTCGTTTATTTTACTTATTGTTATTGGATAGACAGCCACTATGTACAGCTTTGTTTATCTTTAAAAATGAATGATGCCCAACTGTTGTTGCCAGCAAACTGAATGATTAGAAGAACTCTCGGCACGTGAGTGGCTGAACCTTGTATCGATATCTTATCAATTTACCATGTGTAAATGACTGACAGATTAACTTATAATTGCCATCTTATTTGTAGACAATAATAACAAGAATAATAATAATAATAAGAATAATAATCGTGTAAACTTAATGTACGATACATTTAGTATTTTTCCGATATGTAGTGAAATTTGTCATCGCTGATATTAAATTAATTGAATTATGATATAATTCAACATATATACAAGAATATTTATGGAAAAAATACCACAAATAAAAATTATTTATCATGATACTTTATTTTTCAGAGAATATACATATGGAGATAATCCTATTCTACGGTTGTTTGTGACGATTAGAATTACCACTCCTACCTCTTTTGGCACTCACTTCCTCACCTCTTCGGCGTTTGTTTAGTTTATTTCTAGGATCATAGATTTCAAACCAATCGTCATCCTTTTTACTGGCGTCTTTAGCAAGTACCAAGTTGTCTTCTTGGCAATGTAACGTGTGTGTCATCCAAGACCCTTCACCATCATTGTCAATTACTTCGATCTTATTATTACTTGAACTGTCGGTTGTCTCCGCTTGTTCTTTTACTGATTTGAGTTTATTTCGAAATGTCGTCAATAATTCTAACGTAAACTGTTCTCTAGAAGTACCTGTAATTTATCAATAGTCAATAATCAATTAACAGATAATTCTTCAATCTTAAGTGCTAGTTATCGAAAATGAATAAATAAATATATATATGTTTTTGCCTTTTTTTGGAATTTTCGCTCCAGCCTTCTTATATTTCTCTTGAGTTACCATATATTCATTTATCAGTTCGCTTTTCTTCAATTTTTCCGCCTCTCCCTTTAATTTCTCTTTTTCTATTATTTCTTTATCTTTTTTTACATTTCGTACACCGCGTTTCAAATCTTTTATTTCCTTTCTTATTGCTTCACTAAGAAGATTGATAAAATTATTCTTGGTAATTATCTTATGTCTATATTAAATACCGAGTAGCTACTAATAATACTACATACATCTGTCTTTTCCGTTCATCATCACGATCCTTTCCCAAATAATATTCTTCATCACTCAAATTCGCTTCAACCGCATTGTCGGTTATTTTTTTATCACCCCGGCATGGTGTCCTTTTTTCATTCAATTTATCAATTATTCTCTTTTTCATATCCCTAAAGCATATATACAATTATATGGTTGACATAAAAAAAAATTAATATTCACTCTGACCCAACGATGAAAATATACTCACGCCGCCTCTTTTTCGACTCGAACCGCCACCTCGCAAGTTTCTTTATCACCGTCAATTTCCCCATCATTATTGCCATCCTCTCTTTTTTGTATTTTATCATGCGTTGCTCCTGGTGTTGTGATACCAGTTTCAGCGCTTAATATTGGATCTGATAAATTATCATGGGCAGACTTACTAGTGCCGCCAAATTGCATATTGAGTACTGCAAATTCTTTTTCATCTTCTTCAGCTTCTTCACCGAATGACAGGAGCTTGAAATTCCTAAAGTGTACATAAAGTAATAATAATAATGAAGATGAAAAAATAATATGGATCAATGGTATTGTTTCATAAAAACTGACTTAACCCCAGTGGCTTTTTGTGGCTTCGATTTATCTATTTTTTCAACAACTTTTGGCTGAGATCGAGGAACTATATCAGTAAATGGATTGAGCAATATCTCAGTTTTAATTATTTTTTGGGGATACAATGGTCTTTCATTCTGAAATATTATTGAAAATAATTTTAGAGCATTTATATAAAGTTTAAAATAGGCTCTATATATTAATAAATACCTCATCAACTTCAGCATCTTCTAATTTCAACATATTATAAATAGTCTCACCAGTAACTTTACCAAATATTGTGTGTTTATTTTGTAATTCCGGTGTTGCACCAAGAGTAATAAAAAATTGAGATCCATTATCATTTTTTCCTGCATTAGCCATTGCCAACAAACCTCGGCGGCAAAACCGTAATCTCGTGTGAAATTCATCCTATATTAAAATGATATTTATCGAGTAATACTGACATCAATCATATTGACAATAACTTTTTTTATTCATCTGTTATTTAACTACACATCAACTATTTACCTTGAATGGGTGGCCGTATATGCTCTCCCCGTGTTGTCCTGTTCCCGTGGGATCGCCACCCTGAGCAATGAAGCTCTTCACAACTCTATGAAATATTATACCATCATAATATCCCTCCATGCATAATTGTATGAAATTCCGACAAGCCTTTGGTGCTTCGCGGGTCCATAATTCCAAGTCAATATCACCCACTGTCGTTTTCAAAAGTACCTGAACCAAACGTCAACACAAGACTTTTAGGTTAGACTGATTGAGTGTATTGTCATTTATAAATTCTAAGCAATATTATTGGTTTTTGAAATATGGCAATTTATATTTGATATACCTTTCCTGAAGTGGGTGGCTCTTGTATATAAATATTACTCATGTTAACGTGAACAACTAACACTGTTTTTTATATTTTTATATTCTAATATGCAGCTATATGTGTAATACACACCTGGGACAGTCGCGACGCAACGACGAAATTGCGACACTCGCCAGTGAAAACTCAATCGGTATATTGCTATTTTGTGACGGCGGTATATTCGTAAATGCGATAAATTTTCTCTGGAATAAAAAACAGACAGTATATAGATATATATATATATATACACAATATTGCTGAATAACGAGCAACTGGACGCTGCATATCCCGAAACGTCTAATTGAGGTTAGGATTTCAATTTATTGTTGCGTATCGCCTAGGAAAATAATCAGTCATCACCAATTCTGCTTGGTAGAACACAGCTTGAGGTGATTCATTACGTATAATATATAATTGTATAATTATAGTTTATATAAATATATATTGACAACACAATGGACGATCTTATATCTCAATTTATGGATATAACTGACGTTGACCGTGAACGAGCAGAATTTTATCTTGGTTCATCAGCGTGGCAGTTAGAGGTGAGATGGCATTTTTCCAAATAGATCTCGCGACTATTCACAAAAATATTCACTATTGACTTGGGATTAAAATATGAATCGAGCCCAATATCCAATGGTAAACGGAAATCAATCGCAGTCGTTACATATATATGATGGAAATAATAATACATAGAAACAATAGCGTAGATCATTGATACGATCATTAGACACAACATTAATTAAATTCGTCATGATGCATTTGACAAATAATATAAATTATACATTTATAGGTTGCTCTGGCAAACTTTTATGAATATGGTGAAGCAGGGCCACTAGTTGAAGGAAATCCGACTGGCAATATCGCTGAGCACATTACTCATCCACAGCCACAAGAAGTAACTAAATCAGAACAAAACCCTGTCGCAGTTCCAATGGATGATTCAAAGAAAAAATCAAAAGCCAAGACTAATCCTAGATTTGGAACAATAGCTTCCTTACAGCGCAGAGAGAGCAGTTCTGATGAGGAGGGTCAAGCATTCTATGCTGGTGGTTCGGAACATAGTGGACAACAAGTGTTGGGGCCAAGCAAGAAGAGAAATGACATTGCCAGTGATATGTTCAAAACATGCCAAGAGCAATCAATATCTGTCGATGACAAATCGAGTTCACAACAACAGAGGCCAAGTACATTTAGCGGCACTGGATATAAACTGGGACAGACAAACAGTGATACTCAAGGTACAGTGTATTACTGTGTCAAAAGGCCTTTTAATTTTTTAAAAGTGAAAATTTTATTTATATTGGTTGACTGTGTGTCGGATTTTATATTTGTCATATTTTATGTAGTTATTGAAGCGACAGGGTCGTCAGCACCACCATCTAGCACACAAATATCTAATTCAGGTGTTATCACGTTGAAATTGTGGCGCGATGGATTCACTATTAACGATCAAGAAATTCGTTTATACAATGATCCACAAAATCGTGAATTTATGGAGGCTATAAAACGTGCAGAAATACCAATGGAACTTCGACAGGAGGTACAAGGAGCTGAGGTACGTCTTGATATGGAAGATCATCACCATGAAGAATATGTTCCACCAAAACATAAAGTTAAAGCTTTCACCGGTCGCGGTCACATGCTGGGGAGGTGAGTGGCTATGTGCCTTATGATAATTACCTGGCAAATCATAATAGTATGTAATTTTTTTGAATTATTCATTTTAGTCCTTCACCTGCTACTGTTGGTATAACCAACATACCAACTGATTCAAATGATGATGCTGCCAATGCGTCTCGCGCACGAACTGAATTAAATTTAAATACAAACGATCCGATAACAATGATTCAAATAAGATTGGCCAATGGTCAAAGTATTCGCGAACAATTCAATTTAACTCATACAATTGGTGATATAAGAAGATTTATTACAACAATGAGGCCACAATATGCATCTCAAGAATTCACCTTGTTAACTTCATACCCCACAATAGAATTAACTGACGAGAATAAGACTATTAATGAAGCTGGCCTTAAAAATTGCTCAATCATGCAGCGTTTCAAGTAAAAATTTTCACAAATTAACGTTAAATTCGCTTTATGTATACATAACTTAATAAAGCTTGTGTATACGCCAGATATCATCAAGTAACCAATAAATAAATAAATAAATAAAACGAATCTTGATACTTTTATCAACAAAAACACCATTTAATGAAAAAAGAATAGTAATAAAAGTTATATGTATATTATATTATGCACATGAATAATTTTATTGCGTTTTGATTGTATAATATTTGAAATATTGAAATTCAATTTAATGTTGAAATAATTTTCCTGTTTTGTAATACTGGAAAATTTTACTATTCGGCATATACTCAACAAATTTTAACATTTCATTGTCAACAACTTCTCTCCTATCCGCAGTATAACATTTCTCATAGCGATTTATGTATATTAAGTCACCTATATCCTGTTGAGTGACGTTGGTGCTTGGAATATTCGCCAATTTATAAATATAATGGGGCTCATTATCAATAACTTTTCGTAGTCTTCGTGTTGTTTTTAACATGCCAGGTATTATTGGAAATAACGTATTATCATTTACTTGATTTGAACAGAATATTAATGTACGTAATCGAAATTTATCAATCATCAATATGCCACTGTCATTATTAATATTGACTAAAGCACTTTCAACAGTATGGTGATTTCTTAAATTAATATATTCATTCCATGACAGAGTCACAGCCATTATAGCTTTATTCGATGTCCGATAAATACAATCAGTCTCGATAATTTTGCGGATGGCTCCATGGGAAATTTGTGCGTATGGAAAATTCCATGGAACGGTGGTATACGTAAAATTCCACGAATCCGATAATTTTGCCATATTCTTCAAACTATTACTCAATACATGTGATATCCCGGAATCATAAACGATAAAATTCCTCCAACCAATATAATGATGGAAGGCTAAAAAACTTATCATATTCTCATGTTTCATAAGGCCTGCTGTTGGCGGAGAAACGCAAATAACATTGTCACTAATATTAACTTTATTATTGAGTGTGTGAACTTTGATAATAGGAATGTCATGCAATTTTGATTGTGCGACATTGATAAATTGGACACCAACGATAACTTTTCGAAGTATTTTCGTGAACCTGCAAGTGAGCAAATAACCATAATACTTGCTTTGAGCATTCTCAACGAATTCAGTATTGTCATTGCTTATTTTTTCATAAGAAAATTTAGCTACAATCGACTCAATATCGTCATCAAAGTAAATTTGACAAGAATAATTAGAAATATCAATATCTTTTCCAAAACTGATCACCCGTATCTCTGCATTATCAATATTGTAAGCAGAATAAATATATAAATGATCAGATATTCTTTGCCATGATGACTCAGGTAACATGAATTGAGGGTCATAATTGTTCCATGTTGCAATTGGTGCCGTACAATTGAAGTTGCCTTTCTGAATAGGCCCTCCAAAGTAATTAAACACTTGCAATACAAATCTTAATTTATTATATTCGTGTCTATAGAAAAGTAATGCTATAAAACTTAATGCAGCCGTAAACGCCAACGTTGCTTGATAATATTTTTTCATTTCAGTTATTTATTTGCCTAGATAATTATCGGTGAATAATATATAGTCTACAGACGTTTAGATGATTTCTCCCATTACAATTTTGTATCATCAGATTTATCCGGATCATGTATGTTAAAATATTGTATTGTATGACAAGTGGACACTGGTGCAAATAATAACCGATGAAAATCCAGAACTTTCTACGCAAAACAATTTTTAATGATTACCTTCTCATCTATTTTTCAAATAAAAATGATAAAATAAAAAAAGCATACCTCTTATCATGTATGTATATATATATATATATATATATATATATATATATAATAATGTGCTATGCATACATTTTCAGGTTATGTTATATATATATAATTAATGCATACATCCACTATATAATCGAAGTCGAACTGCCGAATTTTCGAGATTCAAAATAAATCGAATCGCAAAGGTTCTTGTTATGTGTTAGAACTTTACACTGATGTTATTTAAGGGCAGGATACTCATTAGGGTTGAGTCACACAACCAATGAACGCAATTGGCCAATCACACGGCCGTTATTTTATTATGCGAATGAGCCAGAATACAGTGTTGAACAACTAGTCGTAAAATGTTAGGCCCAGCTTCACACATAGATCGCTTTGTGTATATATGCATAGAATTGCCACAATTGCCACGTTTACTTCCATACGAATGGGTATACATGTGTACAAGTGGATGGGTATATTCAATATTGGGATACGTTCTATAATTGTAGAATAAATGTTATTTTTCAATCACTACGTATTTCAAATAATATAAACGATCTGATATTATACATAATAATATTTATGAAAAGTTTGGTGAGATGTAATATTATTTAGAACAAAGAGAAGATATTAAATTGTTTGTGTCGTTGTGTTAGAGGCAAATGACCAAAATAAACTTCATATATTTGTAAACAAAAGCAGCAACACCAAGAATAATAAGTTCATTATTGAATTTTTATGATAGAGAGAAGCAAATTTGAATGAGGAACGTGTTGGACAATTATTATTTTGAATTTTTAAATAGCCTATGAACAATATGGCAATAAAAAAGATATGCGGCATTGGAGCGGGCTACGTAGGCGGTCCCACGTGTAGTGTAATAGCACTCAATTGTCCGGGTATCCGTGTGACAGTTGTCGATAAGAATGTGGATAAAATTGCTCAATGGAATTCCGAGACACTGCCAATTTATGAGCCGGGCTTGGACGAAGTAGTGCAGAAGTGTCGGGGAAGAAATTTATTTTTTTCAACAGATATGCAATCGGCTATTGAGGAGGCGGATTTAATTTTCATTTCAGTAAATACTCCAACCAAGACATCTGGTAATGGTCAAGGACGTGCGGCGGACTTGAAATATGTTGAAAATACAGCACGGATAATTGCGGAAGTAGCGACACAAGATAAAATTGTTGTGGAAAAAAGTACAGTGCCAGTTCGAGCAGCTGAGAGTATTATGCATATTTTACGCGCGAATCACAAACCCGGAGTTTGTTTTCAAGTAAACAAAAATATAATTGGCTGTGTCGAGAATGCTCCTTGCATGTATTTCAATTATGAAATGCAAGTGATACATATTTTTGTTTAGATTCTATCAAACCCTGAATTTTTGGCTGAAGGTACAGCGATTGAAAATCTCATGAATCCTGATAGGGTATTGATTGGCGGTCATGATTCGCCGCAGGGACAGGCCGCCATCGAGCAACTCACTCAGGTGTATCAACATTGGATTCCCCGAGCGAAAATTTTCACAACAAATACATGGAGTTCGGAGCTCTCCAAATTGGTAATTGCGATAGAGCACGATGATTTTACTTGTTTTTCTCATTTCATATCCAAAACCAATACGTAATTATGAGATGACATTAAAATTTTAAATATAAAAACAGGCAGCGAACGCATTTTTGGCTCAACGAATATCCAGTATAAATTCATTGTCGGCAGTATGCGAAGCGACTGGTGCAGACGTATCAGAAGTAGCAAGTGCAGTTGGATTGGATACACGTATAGGTTCAAAATATCTTCAGGCCTCTGTAGGTTTTGGCGGTTCATGTTTTCAAAAAGATCTTCTCAACCTTGTATATATATGCGAGTGCCTGAACCTGCCTCAAGTTGCCGCTTATTGGCAACAGGTCATAGACATGAATGAATATCAAAAGTCAAGATTTTCAACAAAAGTTGTAGTATCACTCTTCAATACTGTAACAGATAAGCACATAGCTATATTGGGATTTGCATTCAAAAAGAATACGGGCGATACGAGGGAATCACCGGCTATTCATGTTGCCAAAACACTGCTTAGTGAAGGAGCGGTGTTGCACATTTATGATCCCAAGGTTCAGGAAGCTTTAATTATAGACAACTTGATGAGTTGTAATGAAACGCATGTCAAAGAACGAATACACGTTTATCAAGATGCTTATACCGCGGTTAAAAGTACTCATGCATTAGTGCTATGTACGGAGTGGGATGAATTTATTGTAAGTATGACCATGATTAAATAGTAAAATACGTTTAATATCATTGTTTATTCATCAATTATATATATATATATATATACAATTCGACTTTAATTATCAGGAATTGGATTACGAAAAGATTTACTCACAGATGACCAAGCCAGCTTACATATTTGACGGTAGAAAAATTCTTGACCACGCTCGCCTCCAGAGTATTGGCTTTATTGTCCAAACAATTGGCAAAAAGTTGGAGCGAATTGCACCATCGAGAGCGTGGGGAAGTTCGACACAATTATGAATTATTTCAAATAAGAAATTGAGCCAAATAGCATAAAAATCCAATTGCATTTATTCTTAAATTCATAATAGATATATTTGTATAATAAAATTCATAACAAATGTATACGACAAGCTTGCATTCATTGTACTACTTGCTATCGATATTATCCGTCTACTTATTAGGTATTCATCATGGAAAGTTATGGAAATACATATAGTTATTTGTTATTCATTATTATTATTATAATTGTTGCAACATATATTGTTTAGTAATAATTTATTGCAAGTTCAAAGTGAGTTTGACATTATGATTAGTATCCGTCAACTTGTCAAATATTCCAGTAATCAAGTGTTAAAGTTTTTTCATAGATTTTCGTAAGTATATCATGGAAATTGCAATAGAACTCATTGACCTTTCAACTGAAAAATTGGAGATAACTGACTGTGTATGAAGTGGCCTATTCTTGCCAATGTTACGTATAGATATAAGTATTGGGAATGCTATGCGATATTTATTACAATTCTTACATTTTGATATCTATTGCGTAACACAGAATGTCTATGTTAACGAAAATTTTTATACACATACATGTATATATCTATAAATGCATACATGCAAGTACCCTATGCGGCCATACATTGTCAATATGTGTAGATATGAATAATAATATATGTGTATATCAACTGGCAGCACAATCGTGTGTGAATTTTTCGAACGAATGTGGCGAGTGACGAAGGAATGAACTGAAGCTCGGAACGGGCGTCGGACCACCTGATTCAAAGTGTCATGGCGTACTGTGACGATTTGTTGGATTCGTTGACAGCGCAAAAGCAAAAGGTCGAGGGTGGCTCGTGATTGTTCACGATTGTAGTTGAGTGGTGTTTTCCTCATGGCACTCATGAAGAGCTACCAATGACATATACTGGTGGCCAATTTGACACAACGATATAACTATTTCTATCAATACGCCATGTAGTTACTGTTTGTTTGTAATTCATTGGGATGTGGAGTGCGCCTATCTATGCAAAAAATGGCCGCACGTCGCGTATATTGTGCATTGAATCAACGTTTACACTTTTCACTTGACTCCATTTAGTGATTACAAACAAAAACATTGTGAAAAATTAATTTCACAACAATCAAAAGAAAAGTATTTACGTGAAACTTATTGTATCCTGTCTCACGGTCATTGACCGGGAGTTTACACTTGTCCCAATGTAAGGCGCGGATGCGCCACAGACGATGTTTATTATCGGTGACGACTTAGGTGACTTGTGTGTATTTATGCTTTATTGTGTGCAATTTTTGTGAATAAGACAAAAACGAATAGAGATAAAAGTCGTGTAACTCTTAAACAAGAGATAGATCACTGAATTTTCCTTTTGCATTCACTTTATTGTATCGGCTGTCAAAGTATCAAATAATACCGTGACGTAACATCATGATGATGATAGTATTAAGGACTAATGATATGTCTTGCTTTCGTCCTCGATGTCGCATTCGTTGATTGTTTTTATCAGCAGGAAATAACAAGAAAAATGAGAAAAAACGTTGCGACGTATAGAGGTATCACGGGCATCCTCGCCTTCATCTTCGTCTTCTTTATTCACATGTCAGGCATCGTCGATGTAAATGGTATGTATTCATGACTGTCAATGGTATCTCAAATAACGTATCATTAAATGTATTTTAACAATGTCTATATGTGTTTAAAGTAGTAAACATTTCATTCGCGATCTTTCATTTACTTGTCGTTATTTTCGTAGCTTGGTGAAAAACAATTATTTATTGTGTGTACTTGGGTTATTCAACTCAATAAAACATTAATTTGTGTTTATACGCTTTTGCAGATTGATATAGTATTCAATATTTAATACTTGTAATAGAAATATTGATCTTGAGTTGAGTCTCATAACTCAAGCAAATTAATTTGACATACAAAAATGACATATTAATGACAAATATATCTGTTTCTCATTCACCATTTCATCCAAAACTCTGGAAATGTCTACCATATAGAGCCAATTCAATTAATAGACGTATTAATATCTATATATAAAACATGAAACAAATATTCATCGAAGAATGAAAAATTCAATTAATACGGAGGTTATCAATGAGTTATGTAATTATCGTGTTGTGGTAATGATATGTATGCGTGCAAGTATAGTTGATGAGTTAGCTATCAATCGGTACTATTTATCCACCAGCAGTAATAAGAATGTGAAGAAACGTTCGGTGCTCAATTTCAACTGGTTTTATTGTGCTCTGCAAATATTATCTATTTATTCCGGTACGCTGGAATCATCTGGACCCAGCAATGGAGAGAGAGAGAGCCGTGAGAAAACTTGTGTACGCACGCGCGCGTGCGTGTGTAGTAGAGCAATGTATATGTATGGATGCACGGTAGACAATTCATACAGAGGCATATAAAAATACTCATGGCCAATTCAATTTAGTGGCGTCTGGTTCATAGTTTTTTTATACCAAAAACGTTTTTCCGTTTTTGGTATTGATAAGATAATGCGCAAAGTGTTATTTATACAATCAATTATCATTCATATAAATATCTAATTGATACAGACTTACAATTAATATACAGGACAACGACTCGCGCCAAGTATATGCCATGCACAATAACATAATGTTATAAAATTTTGTCTATTTTTTTTCGATATATTTACTCGATGTATATTTTATATGTATTTCTCTTTTCAGGACTAAAATGCTATTGTGATATTTGCACCGAGTCCAATCATACTTGTGAGACTGATGGCTACTGTTTCGCGAGTACTAGTCGCGATGATGATGACGTTATCACACATGCATATAGGTAATATGGACACAAATAACTGACATATATTTAAATTAATATGATGTACCATTTCTTCAATAATACTAGACTCGTCCAAATAATTAAGTTTTAAATATACGTTCTCATGCAGTATCGGTCGGTTTCAATGCATTAAATTATAGAAATGCGTCAATTAAAATAACGAAGTGCGGTATATTTGCGTGTGAATGCTATAGGAAACTTGCGAGATCGATTAGTGTTGCTAGTGAAAAAAAAAGGACGTGCGAAGGGGGGCCGCATATGAAATTCGTCGTAATCGATCTTTCAACTGTTGGTGGTTCTACAAAAAGGGAGGAGGGTGAAGCAGCGACTCTTCAAGTGGGCACCTTTTCTTTTTATCAGTATATATACAGCCATATACATTAACGGAGTCCGGTTTTTTTAGCATAAGTGTGAGTCAAGATGGTAGTGCTGAGTAGCATAACACTGTTCTTCACGCAAATTAAACCTGTACGAGTTGTAATTGAATTATTTATATAATACATGAATCATATAATTGATATGGCTAATATATGAAGAGGCGCATGTTGCAATCAAACTTGCTATATACTATAAAGGATAAACTACTTGACGAAAATTCTTATCAAGTCATTTGTCTTGTTTATACAATTGCGTGATTGCGGTCGTTCAATTTTATATTCTCATAATACGAAACATTTCGATATATTTGAGCAAATGTGGAGATATGATATACAATAGGAGGGTGAACGTAATGCATGGGAACAAAAAGAAAAGCAATATCAGGTCTCTTGCTTCAAGT
Organism: Galerucella tenella; assembly: GCA_910591685.1. Lineage (NCBI taxonomy): Eukaryota > Metazoa > Arthropoda > Insecta > Coleoptera > Chrysomelidae > Galerucella > Galerucella tenella. The sequence goes on from CAJUYH010000639.1 coordinate 44,581, forward strand.
TCGCAATGATATATATTCTCGGTGATGGTCATACAAGAATGAAGTCAATCTCATCGTCGCCGGACTGTTAAATTCCTCAATCCTCTATATATTCACCTGCCGCATTTTAATTGACGTTGTATTCATGCCACTAATATGTGCATATAAATATATTTAGGTTACTGTGGGTATTTAATTTTGAATTATTCCGAAATGAACAAACATCCATATTGAATGTCTCGAAAAAAAATATAATTAAATAAATAATTTTAGGAGAAATTTGTGATTGACAACTCATGAGACGGTAGCAAGTTATGCTGTCGTTATTATATACGCATTTATGTATGTACGGATCTATGTATGCATACATACGTTCATACATTCATGTATATATATATATATATATAAATATATATATGTAATTATAAAAGGTGTCTTGACCGAAACACTTGGTTTCCTCCGGAAAATCCCCTTGTCTGCAAAACGAGCAACTATGAATCTGGAGGCTGCTGTGATGAAGAATACTGCAACTTGAATTTATATCCGGTTTTAAGAACTTCCACCATGCCCAAACTGCGTAAAGGTATATTGCCGAGTTGCGGGAAATTTTCGCCACGGTTTTGTTTACGGTTTGTGCGACATTTCGAAAAATAACGTTTTCTATCACTGTCACCATATTATTGACTTATTTTTACAGTGACTTATCGCAATATATGATGCACTAACAATTATTAATGTCCAACGTCAGATAAATATATTATAGTTAACAGCATTGTTATATCAAAAGAGTTTTCACTATATGCTATCTATGTTATTCTGTTTTATTTTTTTGTCTTCTGATCGAATTTTTTACATTTTGGTATTTATTTTTTGTGAGACGTTTTACTTTTGCATTTAACATAATGCCCCGCATTTTTTCATTCTAACCGAAAATTTTTTAATTCTCTTTATTTTTCATCAGGTAACGATATGAATAGCAATTTTCTTAATTTAATTTATATTTTTGACTATTGGAAAGAAAAAAACAAATAAATAAATATGTAAAGCGAGAAATGGATGAGTAGTGAGGAAGATTAATTGACCGCGTTAAATATAAGGTTTGCAAGAAAAAATTATATAATGATGCGACCGGACAAAATTCAGTTCAGGCGTGGCGGGACTATCAACAAATGGCATATTATCATGTGATGAATTGGTTCTCCTTCGTCACACAATATAATTCACATTATTTCCGGTTGTTCTGATCAAATGGCGGTTTCGCGGCCAAATATATATTCATATCTATACATACATTGAAGATATTTTTAGTGTTAGTAGTATCTAGCGATTTTAATAAAATACTCTATATCTAAATATTGAAATTGACGTGACGATGAATATTTCGATAATTATTTTTTTTTTGCCAAGTGAAAAATTAAAAAAATTGCTTGTTTTTGAAAACGTTAAAATGTGGACTTGAAGGTGTGTGCGAAAACAGCTGTCGTCGTCCCAGCCCGAACCGCTGATCTTCTGCATGACGAGCAACTCGATAAATACAACCTTTGTCATCGAATGCTGCAAAGAGGATTTTTGCAATAGAAATCTAAATCCCATGCTGCACCCTAGCAACAGAGAAGGTACAGTTCACCACCTTGAGCGCTGAACGAAAAATTCACAGCTATACTATATCTAGAGTAAAACAAAAATTTATAAAAAGCTGTAACGGTGGCATAGACTCGTAGCACACCCTTGTGCATCTTTTCTTACACTTACTTGCCTTAAATTTTACTTTACTCCTACTTCACTGCGCAATTTGCACCAGGTTATCAACTTTTATTTGTCCACTTTCTTTTCATGGATGTGTTTAAAAAACATATACGTACACGCATTATAAATATTTGTTATTTAATAATTATAATATATTCATTATTATATTTTTTTGCTCTTGCCTCTGTATATAGCAAACATATTTAATTGATTTTGATTCATGCCAGCACTTACTACTATTTGAAATATATTTTCTTTCTAATTTATTATTTCATTGTTTATTCTTACAAAATGGATTCAACTGTACATAGCCAATTGCGTTTATCGGTGGGAAGGAAAAAAAAAAAAGAACTTGATAAATGACCATATTATCAATATTTCATGTGATCAATAGCGAAATGTTTGATGACTGGATGGCACGTGATCAAGTTGAACTAAATTATTCTATGGTACATGATATATTAAATGAAGGTCGATTACAAACTTAGGTTTTATTGTTTTCATATAATTATTTTTCTATATTGAAAGTAACAAATGATAGACACAACCAAGTGTTTGAATAGGTCTTATTAGGTTGCCTTTTTTTCCTTTTACTCATTTTCGTATTTAAAAGGGGACTTGGCATGCTAGTAGTAGTTCACTTCATGTTGAATATAAGTATACAAACAATATGTATTGATACTCAGATATACTATCTATTGTTAACAATTCACTCTTAATACTTATCTATATATTAAAAAAGAAAAGTTTTTATTTGTTGGTCACTACTGATTACGTGAAAGACGTATGCTTCATCTGCACTAATTTTTTATACATTTATTTTCAGTAGTTGCTTAACAAAAATGTGATCAGCACTCGTACAACTATAATATTTTTAACATGACGATAATCGCTATGTATCTCAGGACAATTGTAATTGTGTAATGTTATCTAGCATTGAATAATAATCTCGCAATGTCTTTGAACTATGATGAATCTAATTAGCTGTTCCAAGTGCTCCTGATAATATTGTTCTCAGGTGTTACGATAAGACGAAGTTCTTCCCAGCGCCTGAATACTCCGTTTGGTGCACCAACGATGGAAACCGTCGAAGTCCAGGACCCAGTGAATTTGTAATCGCTTGTTGCGATAATGCTGATTACTGCAACCGCGATATCAAGCCTTCCTTTTCGTCCTATGTAATGGCCAATTCTTCTCGTGATATACACACATTTGACATAGGTACATTTATTGAAGCGATTTGATAATTTAATTATCAATTCGTTGCTTCTGTTACTCGTCGAAGCTTTTCGTCCTCATTATCGTCTAATGTATCGTTACACGCCCCACTCGTTCATCTACTTTAGTTTACTTGTATATCGTGCTGACGTCACAACCACATTATTCAAAGGAGAGAAAAATATTTATTTTCAAGTGATATAAGCGTCATTTCGAATGTTCAAAGCATATTATTACCAGTTGTGAATCTACTATTGCTACATCACACTGTACTTGTATTCATATACATGAGTCCCGGAAATTACTCAACCTTGGTAAAGTGATCAGCTTCACGTATTATCACCATCATTCTCAATGTGACACATATTACAACCCACAAATTGCAACATCCATTGAATAAACACATTCATATTGTCAATTCAATGTCTCTTATCTTGCATTTATACTCAATATCAGTGATTGATATTTTCCCACAAAATTTATTTTATTGCCATAACATATCATATCTTCTAGTATATATACTTGCATTTTTTCGTTTAGTCGTCAGCAAGGCATACAAGTGAATTTTCTATCTTGGCTTGGTTTTATTGTTAACTCAATCAGTTTCACAGCCATCGGGGCAGAAGAGAGAGGGAGGGCGATAGAGGGAACAAGAGAAAGAGAGAGAGAGAGGGCGAGCGGGGGATGGGGACATACAATTTTTTTACTTCATCATCATGACGACTACACATTCATACATGAATGTTTCCATTGACATGGATCATAAACATATATTGATGGAGTGAGGCATGGTACACGGTCTTGTCGTTTCATCAATTTTATATCAGATTCACACATTTGAATGAGTGTTATTTATGGGTACATGTGGGCGTTTCTTAGAAAGCATTTGTCCATCTGAATATCATCTGTTTGTATGGGTTACAATAATGGAAAGCGATATGAAACTAAAAGAGAAATAGCAGTGGAGAAAAAAAAATTATTACAAGTAGTGAACTCTCTCGGTATCTTTCACTAGCTTAGTAAATTGAGTAAATCATATGAAAAATATGAACCGCATGATCTTGCGAATGGCAGCAGCAAAAAATTTATATGTGATGAGATGATAAAACACATCATCATATTCGGATCAATGATTGTCTCTGGCCAAATTGAATGTAGGATTTATATAAAGTGCCATTTTTAGGGATGACGCGGTTCATGTTGGACACACACAAACCAACTGACAGCATGTTGAAATCATGCTTTGCGGACTGAGGAAACATGGTGAAATGTAAGAATGATCAGGGTTAAATGTGAAACAATTGCAATACTCTGTTCATTGTTATGTGATGAAAAGCAAGACGAGATGCAAGTGTATATGAACATTCAATAAAACTGCAGATATTCTTTTATTATGTAATATAAAGAGTCGGATAATTTTATATTTTATGATATTCTATATTTTATACTGATGAATTGGCGTACGTCGATTAACCATCGTGCACCTGTCAACTATTCTACATGAAAGAATGAGCAGGCATTATCATTATAGCTATTAGTTCTTTTTCTTTGAAAAAAGTTCGATCGTGACAGCGGAAATAAATTTTATTGAGGTAAGCAAGAAGAGGGTTTGAAAGGCTATAAAATAATAATAGTAGTAAAAAAAAAATAATAATAATAATGATAATGATTGCCAGGTTGGAGAAATCGTATGAGACGTGTTTCTACGTTTTAAACGAAAATGCAAATTAATCTACAATATCGACTGGATTTTTCATATATACCTAAGTCATGCCTTCTTTATTTGCGGCACGCTTGCCATGCATGGTATTGATTCCATTTAATAGATCGAATGCTTGAAGTGCTATATCTCGCTTGATATTTGGTTGCTATTGACTAAAAATGCATGCCATCATTTTCTCAATTGATTGGATTTTTAATTATTTCAAGTGTCGTGTTTATAAGAAAATTCTGATCTATTGAATTGTCGAACAAAGATACATCTGGCAGCGAGGGTGTTGTCACATGGGCTACATGGAAAACGGCATTAACGATAGCACTACCAATTTGTGTGGTTTGCATTGTCGCCATGGTAATCTACCACATTTACATGAGTCGTCAAAGGCCTGAAAGACATTTCCCAGATGATTCTATGGAAGCCCCGGATCGACCAATTCTCGGTGGTGTGACAATCAGAGACATGTTGGAAATGACAACGAGTGGCAGTGGTTCCGGTAATTTAATCTCCTGCATTTCAAGTTTCAGGAATCTATTGTTAATTATAATATTCATTTTTTTCTAAAACCAATATGATATTGACGGGCGTTTTTTTGTAATGAAGTAGGCTTGCCTCTTTTGGTACAACGAAGTATTGCTCGTCAGATACAGCTCGTCGAGACTATCGGCAAAGGGCGATTTGGCGAAGTTTGGCGCGGCCGATGGAGAGGTGAAAATGTTGCCGTTAAAATTTTTAGCTCACGAGAGGAGAGATCGTGGTTCAGAGAAGCTGAGATTTATCAGACAGTGATGCTCAGGCATGACAATATTCTTGGATTCATCGCTGCTGATAATAAAGGTAAAGTACACGGGATTTATCCCAAGTAAAATTATTACAGTTTGAAAATGTAGGATAAAATAAAAATTGAATTTATACTGTGTATCAATAGATAATGGTACTTGGACCCAACTGTGGCTCATCACAGATTATCATGAGAAAGGCTCACTCTTTGATTATCTCAATCGATCAACTGTCGATACTAAAGGCATGATCAAAATGGCTCTTTCCATGGCGACGGGTTTGGCACATCTTCATATGGAGATTGTTGGCACACAGGGTAAACCAGCGATCGCACATCGAGATCTCAAATCTAAGAATATTCTCGTCAAGACAAATGGCACTTGTGCTATTGGCGACCTTGGTCTCGCTGTGCGTCACGATGTTATTACAGATACAGTGGACATCCAATTAAATAATAGGGTGGGAACAAAACGATATATGGCACCTGAAGTAAATATTTAATAATATTTTTTCCACTTGCTCTCCTTTTTTATCCCTTTCTTTTGAATATATGCATTCAAGAGGCGTTGTATTTATATCGCAGGTGCTTGAAGAGACTATAAACATGAACCATTTCGATGCCTTCAAGAGGGCTGATGTTTATGCACTTGGTTTGATTTTATGGGAGATTGCCAGGAGGTGTAACGTCGGTGGCATTCATGACGATTATCAGCTGCCATTCTATGATTTGGTGCCTTGTGATCCTACAATTGAGGAAATGCGAAAAGTTGTTTGCACTGATCGACAGCGACCATCAATTCCAAATAGATGGCAATCCATCGAAGTTTGTCTTGCATTCTATATTTATTATGTATACGTATATATTCATTGTTGGAAAAACAAACAAAAAACTATAATTCTGTGTAATTCATGTAGGCACTTCAAGTTATGTCGAAGGTCATGAAGGAGTGTTGGTATCAGAATGCAGCGGCAAGGCTGACTGCTCTGAGGATTAAAAAGTCCCTTGCGAATCATGGTTCAATAGCGGACTTGAAGTGAGTGCATTACGGCTTATTCCATGTTCATATCCTGCAATAATAGCAACAACAACAACCGAAATAATGGTGATAACGATAAGATGTATCAAACCATCGTATGGAATGTTTATATTCAAGTACATATTGTGTGTTTGAATAGTAGAAAACAACAAACATTACATTACGTTCACTTTGTCTAATGCCTTGGTGAAATAATATTAGTTTAAGCAATCGATCAAGTGAAACAATTTACCTAGATGACGAAAGCTAGTGAGTGGATAAAATGGACGAATGTATTATAATATGGCTTGTATGTAATGGTATGAGACTACGCCCAAATATTTTTGCTCAAATTCAATTTATACAAGAGAAAGAGAAAAACATGTTGACTTTATAGGGAGCAGATAAAAAAAATTGTGCATCTGTAACATGTGAATAGAAGAAAGAGTTTTTGTTTTTTCTCGAAGGCGATTGAGGTAGAAGGGTGCTAAGGGACTTTGCTTTACATTTAAGTGATGAACGGATGAAAATTTAAATACAATAATTAATTGTGAGAATGATGACTTTATGTAAAATTGGATCACTAAACCAAAATTTCCAAATACTCTATTTTCGGGAATTTTATTTGTAGATTAATGATGAATTAAACAATGAAAACGGAGAATAATTCAATGGACACTGACTATGTTAGTTGTGGGATGTGCAAAAATACAAAATGGAAATGTGTTGAGAGTATTGTGATTTGATTTACAGTAGTGAAAAAATTAAACGTGTTATAAATTTATGAGAAGGCAATTTTGCGGACAGATAAAAAAATTTTTTTCCCCTATTTATTTGAAGATACTGAGAATGTTTATATGTATACAGATGAGCGATGAATGCTATTTCGCCAATATGAAAGGAACGATTAGAGGGAAAAAGAACGCCCAATGATGTGACATAAAGAGTCATAGATTAATTGACGATTAATTATGCAAATAAGTATGAAACAGGAATCTTCGTCATCCAATAGAAATACATATTGCTGAAAAATATGTTTTAGAAATTTGGGAAGTTTGAATTATACGAGCTAGCGAATGATACGAAAATACATAATTGTATTTTTATATTATGTTTTGTTTTCATTTGTCATGGTATATTATTGTCTGCGATTTGGTCATCGAACTTTATACTCAATTTTTGATGAGGGCCCAGCTGTCTTTCCCGATAAGCAACAATAGATATCACACCTCATATATTTACCAATAGTTCTCTAATCCATTATTACGGAATTATCATATTCCATCGTATCATCGTGGATTGCAATTCACTCAAAGACTGAAACTTATATCCATAGTAATATACATTCAGATTTAAATAAAATTTGCTAAGTCGACAATTTGCAGTTGCCGCATATATGCAAGTAGAAAGAAATGGCGCGCAACTGAAAGAGCATGTAGATAAATGAACAAACAAACAACTAACACAAAACAAAATCATGGAAATTATAGCTCTGGCAATTTGTCGTTCAAAAATCATTCTGTGTAATGGATGATTATCTGATTTCCCATGAAAAACATTCCTATTACATGTAAATTAATTTTAAATAGGTAATTTGAACAATAATATTATTTTGATGGCCCAGAATTTATATTAATCATTGTTGACGAGATTCCTTTTATAGCTATACAATTAGTACAATTTTGTGCCAATACTTGACAGAATAATAACTCAAGTTACAATTTGTAGAAAAATAATCAATAGAGCAAATAATGCATTACACTGGCGTTCCAAATCCATTTATGAGAATCACAGTATGTTTTGTCACAATGTCTTGACATGTTTTATACAATTTTAATGGAGCTTCCTTGAAATGCATCCTTCTTTTTTGCCATAAAGCGTAATAGCATGGCAAAATATCAAGTCAGCTGGCGCCCGCTCCACTCCTACGTATACGAGCAGCGTAGCCTGATTCTGAGATTTCATATTTGATAAATAATGAAATTGCCAATTTTTAAACGTACACTTTTTTTTTTCATACAGTACAATTATGTTCATTCGTTTTGCCATCGTAGACTTAATTGTAGCCTATGTATGCCGTTGCACAATGCAACTGACTTGAAGGAATGTAAAATTAACACTAAATGGATATTCCCATTACATACAACATATGTTATTTATGTCGCTTTGCATACATTTTTTGTATTAGTGATAAGCGTAAACGAGTGATTATCATACGTGATCGTTAAATTTTTGTTCTGGTTAACCTTTCGAGTTTGTATTAAACATATGTTATAGTCCACCTCTATAACAGCAAGTGTATATTTGATTTACAATTAATCATCATATGAAAATAATTATTGTTTAATTGAAGAAGATTGCGTGTAAAAACATTTGACATGCGCGATTTTATGTTGAAATATTTCTATTATCGAAATCTCATCAATATTTGTTACCGGCTGCTTTGTACATGATCTACATGTTATTTATCCTTCACTCTCTCTTTCTCTCGCCCTCTCCACCTCTATTTATTTATTGTTATTTACGTTCTGCAATTCATACATTTATCTCAATCATTCAACCATATTAATAAATATCAAAAAATGGATAATTTTCTGTAACAATTTTTCTTTTTATCTACCATAAAACGTTGTTCTCTTTTGTTTTATATAGCAATTTCAGTCGAGGATATATGAACAATTTACCCAATGAAATCTCAAATATTACATTGTAATAGTTATTGCTTCTACTTACGTGTTTTTTTTTTGTTTTATTATATTTCGATGAATTTTCATTCTCTTGGCCGCTTGATCAACTTCCTTATATTGTTTATTATTGTTATTAGTAGTAATTAATGGTTATTAGCCGATGTCATATCTGTCGTGAAATCGATAAACTTGATTTCAATTTCTTTTCATGTACTATACCTTGTATATATTGATGTGAGTGATTTTGAACATTTATTGTGAGATATGGGCATGCGTGATTCTGTCATATGATATTAAGTATACGGTCGCGAATGAATGATAGTGAAAAAAATATGAAATTGTACATCATATTGTTTTTTATTTGTGGTAGTCAAATGTAAAGACATGCGGGATCGTTGGTGAAAAATAAATGATAATAATAATGAAAACGAAAGAAAGAAATAAATGAAATGAAACTATGTGGTTTTTGATGTTTATATAAATTAAATTACGTTCAACATGACAGCAATTTCCTATGTGTTATTTATATTTGTTAATTCTTTATTTTGTTTTGTGTGATATATATGTATATGTTCATGAATTTGTAACTAAATTTAAAGCAATGGCTCATATTGAAAGACATTCGCGGTTGATAACTCCAAGACACCATGTGGTAATGCGCAAAATCAAATGAAATATTTTCATGTTATAATTACTATAATTTTACATTGAGAGCATTGAGGAGAATTGGTCTTGCCGTCTATGAAAATATATTCTCTGGTTTTATAATTTGTTAGTATACTGTATATAATGTTAATCGATTAATTTTATCTTAATTACTACTATAATGTATTGTTTAAGCTACTACATAGTAATAAGAGTGGTCATTAATTAGAAAATAAAACAAACTATAAAGTCGATTCACGTACGAACACGTTTCAGTTTATTATTAAATTAAATGTTGACACAAATTAACGTATGTTGTCGTACAGTGAGTATTGTGTGTACTGGGGAACAATACTTATCTATATATATGAATATATATATATAGAATTATTATATAGATACAATTGTGTATATGTGTAATAGATGTATTTTATTTATTTATTTTTTTATTTGTCACTTTAATTGTTAATTAAATCGATGATATATTTTTCAATACTCATGAGATAGTATTGAAGTGAGGTGAGCTTTCAAATGATGTATGTGATATATTGTTGACGAATTGTTGTTTGAAAAAGATTTCTTCGTCTTGAATTTCTCGATTATAACCCAGTTCTTAGCTCTTGACACTCTCACGCAATGTCCATGTCTATGATGGGCATGTATAAGTGATTGATATAGTATAAGCTGTTAATTAGTGTAGTATTTCGATCGTTATACTTCACTGTCACTTGCATTTTTTTTTTATAAAAATAGAATAGTTTTTACAATTGTATTGGGTATCTTGATTTTTTGCAAATCAACTTGTTTTATATTTTTGTTTCACCGACGCAAGGTGAAATAAACAAAGAAGAAAACCGAAATAAGATTTATTGATCGACTCAAAATCTAGTCAGTATATAAAATTAGCGATTGCCGTTCACCATCTTCTACTTTGATTTTGACATATTTTTTTTATCTCCGTAATTATGGTGTAGTGTTTAAATTAGAATAATGGTTACAAAGGCGCCTCATCAATTTCGCCCCTATTTCATTTAATATCAAGATGATGCTCAATTGAGACAAGTTGATATAGTGATGGATGCATTTTTGAACTGGTCAAGTCGGAAAAAGACGTGGAGGACATTAGAATAGATTCAATGATGTTCATGATGGTGGCTTTATTGGGAATTGGATGTTTATGAAATTAAATTTACATGTCTTGCCTCGTCTCCTGGACAAGGTAGACCTGAGATCCGGGAACAGTGGAAGTGGTAACAAAGCTACGATGTTTAGCACGTATCAGGGTCAAATTGCTCTCTGCTGTATCAGCGCGATCTTCAGCGGCTTCAAGTTCCCTTTGGAATCGTCGAACTCGTGTCACGCTTTGTTGTGACATGCCTTCTTGTTCCTGAAGTTGTCTCTTGTAGATGGAAACCTTTTGAGATGTTTTATCGTAAGCCTCTTGCAGTAATGCGATATTCTTTGAATCTTCTTCAACTTGAATCATCACTTCTTTAATATGACGTTCTTTTTTACGCAATATCTTGACAGTCTCCGCGTGTCGGCGTTTTTCCTCATCGAGCTCCAACTCCAAATCCCGAATCTATTGATGAAAAAATCCAAATGTTATATATGTATAATGTATGTACTAATGAAAATATTTAGAAAAATTTAATAAACACTGTTTGATAAATGGTATTTTTAATCATACCCGGGCTTCCAGCTTGCTGATAATACGTTTTCCACCAACAATTGCATTTGCCTCAACTTCTTCAAGACGAACTGACACATTTTTCACTTCAATCTCCAATGATTTCTTGATGGATTCAATCTTTACAATGCGTTCCTGTTCTTCATGGAGAATCTCAATCGTATGCTTCAGTTCGTTTTGCACGCGTTGATATCTCTCATCGCTCACTCTCAATTCCTTGGTAACTTCCTCATAGTCACCGGCGAGAGTAGCCAATTCCTGTTCAACTTTAGCTTTGGATGAAGCAATGTTGACATTGATGGTTGTTAGTTCATTAATACGACTAACCGACTCTTCATATTGCTGCTCGACGTTTCTCTTTGCGCGAAGTGCCTACATTCAATTATTCATAACAATTTAAAGTTCTGTTCGATACATGTATAGTGAGAAAAATTAATTATGGAATAGTACTCACAGATTCGTAGTTGCCGCGAATTTCTTCAACTTCAGCAGTTAATGATTGGAGTCGGCGTTGACTGATACCCAGTTGATCTAAAGTCACTTGCAATTGACGTTGCACTTCATCGTAATGCGCTTGTAGTTCCTGAAAATAGAACGGACATGAATACATAGTTTATTTATTTATTGTTTGTATTTTCCGCAAGGTTGACGAGTAGTCGTTACACATAGGATGAATTTTATTGTTGACTCTACTATTCTGCCATTGTCATTGGCCTTTGATATCAATTGTTACGAATATGAAATATATTGAAATATATTATTTGAAATACATTTTATATATGAATGATTTAAATTTCAAATTGAAACGCAGATACCGCACATGAATATTGAAAAATAAATTATCTTAATAGTTGGCTTGTTTCCATCATGTTAATTTATCATTTGTTTTATAATCCACTTACCGTCAATGTGAGTGACTGCTTCTTGATTGTTTTTTGTAAATCAATATTATTTTTATTTGCCACATCCAACGTAAATTCCAATTCAGTTATTTGAATCTGAAGTTTCTTTTTTATACGCTGTACTTCCGTCTTGAGTTTCGTTTCGGCTTCAACAACTCGAGCATTCAATTGCTCAATTTCAATGCTGGTCTGCTTGCTGAAGGATAATAATAGCAATGATAAACATAATATTAACAATAGCAATAATAATAACTGTAATATTAATTTGTCATGTGTATAAATGAATTTTTATGTCGTGAAATAAGGCAAATGATGTAAGAAATACTACAGTATGTGAAATTTCCCCTGTCAACATTATCGTGGATGAGTAATTTCAGTAGACTTTACAAAATCAATGGATATTGCCTGTCAACTACCTCTTGTCCACATAATAATTGCTCGACTCAATATCAAGTTCTTTCAATTCTTGGCTGAGATCATCTAGCGGTGCTGTAAGCCTACATTCCTCATCTTTTAAAGCTTTACTTCTATCCTCCATCATTCGTATGTGATCTCTTTCATCCCAGAGTGATTGCATTGTTTCTCGTTGATACTTGCGGATGTCAGCTAATTCAGTAGAACTTGATAAATTTTTTACTGACTCTGCTTTCAACTCGAACTCGATGGCTCGTGCCGATTTACCCCGTAGACTTTTACCATGATCCAACGCTTGTTTCACATGCTTCATCATTTCATTATTTCGGATGGATTGAACAACAAGATCTGCCATACTCACGTCGTTTGGAATTGGATAGTCACTTCGCGGTGATGTTGATATTGAATTTAATTTTGATGGACACACCTCTTTAGATACATGAGTTGCTTCTACGGCTTTTTTCAAACTGAAGTCCGAGCGTTTCGCTATCTTTGGAACAATATTTAATATAACATTTATTTATCCAACTAGAAAACGCACGCGGTCAATAATAAGTAAATCGACACTTATTAATTGAAAGAATATTGAAAAAAAGAACTATCAACGAACATTTTTTGTTTTCTTAATTTTTCATAAGGTAAAAAAGAGAAAAGAAAAATGTTAGCAATATTAATACAAGTATATGATGAATAACCCGCTGCGACCAGCCTGTATGCGTCTGCAGTAGCAGCTGGCTTGATCGCAAGTCTGGCGGAGCCCGAGGATAGCTTGCTTCTCCCCGGAGGTACTAAATTAGATCCCGAAAAGGTCAGCTGACGCCAATTCGCCTGCGTCATTCATCATTCATTTTTTTTACCGGCGCCATTGTACATAATCATTATTATGACAATACCACCTTTTATTGTATCAATTAAGTCATCATCCCTTTGATTTAACATATTGATTATGTTATCGCAAACCACTATAACATACCTTAAAATTTGCGAGATGGTCTTTGGCATGTTCTTCAGCTTCAATAGCATGTTTGATTAATTCGTCAGCGGTATATGGGAGTATTCGTTTCTTTTCCCAAATTAATCGACCGTCAGACCACGGTAACTCTGGGTATTGAGGTTTGCTCACAATTTTTCGCTCCTTTTGATCCATGTAATCAATCATTGGTTGATAATAATTTATTCCATAACTGTAGTTATTACCATATACTGTTGTTGGATGACGTTTCCATTTGGACTCCAATGGCATTTGGGAAAAAGGTACGTCGCCCGCCATTATTATTGATGTATATCGATTCAATTAATATTCACTTGGTTTTATATTAACTTTAATTCAATATTGATATTCAACAACTTATTGATATTTGTTTAAAAATCCTTTCGATACTTTCGCAATGAGAAAAAATTTGATTAATTAACAATTGTTGATATCCTATTCGAAATCACTATCCAAGTTTTTGCACAAATCGACGCTGTATAACAAGAGTAATGAACAGGCAGACTGACTGATTGATTGATGGAATAAAATAGCGGAGTATCGGGTGAACACGGTATCTTTTGTAGGTTTTTTTGGGGTTGCTCCATCAACTGTCCGTAATGAGTACGACCAATCAGCACTGCTAATAAGTGGATCGAGCCTGCGGTCTTGTATTCTTAGAGGCGTTGCAGTGTGCTAGATATGCCGAGGTGTCGACGATTGGCAAGGTAAACTGTCGAAGATTGCGCACGGTGAGATTTCGCCGATCTGTCGTTGCCTATTATGAATGTTAGTGGCGTGGTATTGTGGCAACGTAGCCATCATCGGTCTCTATATATTCTCAACACTATACTCATGACGCATTAGCGAATAATAAAAAAGAGAAAAGTCAATTTGACAATCGCCATATTTTTGAGTGTTACTCTATACACTGATTAAAATCGATGAGATATAAACGAGGTAGGCTAGGCCATGGTCGCGAGACAACGATATCTCAAGTTGCCTCATGTAGACATATTGTTGTCACATACATTAAATTATATGACATATATAAAAGGAAATATATATATATATATAATCTGTTTTTTTATTCTGAATTGTCAATACTCACCGAATAACTTCAATTTCCTCATCTTTTTCAGCTAGACGACGCTCAGTCTCGTGCCGAAGATTACTCAATTCAGCAGATAATCTTTGGGATCGCTGCTCCTCAACTTTACGACCCTAAAAATTAAAAATCACCGTGTTATTCAGTATAAAGACATTGAATATTTGTAATGTCGACAAAAACAATATTTACAGCTTCAGCTTCTTTGTATGCCGCAGCCAATTCTTCACGTTCATTTTCTAAACGACGCAGCTCTAATTCCAATTCATGGAGTCTACGATTCATATCTGCAAGCTGATTCTTGGCGTCGTTCAGATCATCTAAGAAAATGTACACATTTAGATTGGAAACAATTAATTAACAATGATATTGGTTGTGAAGTTTGCTTGTTAAGTGAATGAAATGAATGTTCACCTCCAAGTTTTTTGTTTTCACGCACGAGTTGCTCCTTAAGATCACGCGTCTTCTCGAGTTCAGCATTGCAGCGCATCAGCTCTTGCTGCTTGTTGCGGAGATCACGCTGACTCTGTTCGTACATAGCAACGGTTTCTTCAAGCCGTGATTTTAGATCAATATTGACCTTTTCAAGGTGCTCAACGCGCTTCTGAAGCTCCCGAGCAGTTCCATTCGCTTTTTCAAGATCAATAATAAGTATCTCAACCTCTGATTGCAGACGAGATTTTTGTTTCTCAAGATTATTGATTCGGACAAGTAGGTTTTCAATTTGCTCCTCTTGTTCTTGAATGCGCGCAGAATATTTGCGACGTATCTCTTCAACCTCTTCAGCGCGAGCATTTGCTTCAGTTTCGTATTTGGATCTCCAAACAGATACTTCACCATTCATTTTAACCAATTGTCGCTCAAGATCCAAACGAGCTTCAGATTCTTCTTCTAGCTGTACACGTACAGACTCCAGTTCAGTCTCCACCTGGTGTAATGATGCCTCAACCATAGCACGACGACGATCTTCATCTTCGAGTCGACGACGAGCATCCTCCAATTGTCCTGCCAATTGAGTCTTCGTATATATAACGCTCTCAATGTTCACTTTGAGGTCTTGAACTTCTTTAGTGATCTCAATATTTTCCTGCGACAGTCTTGTTTTATGACTTGTAATATCCACAATTGTACGATTCAATTCTTCAATCTTGACATTGAGTTCGGACACGTGAATCTCCAATTTTTCCACTGTTTTATACGAGAGAACCTTTTCTTTTGTAACACTGTCCAATTGAGCAAGAAGTTCATAAACTTCCTGTTGAAATTTAGCCTTTTCTTTGTCGGATCTAATAAAAAAAAAGAAAAAGGAGAAACAAAGAGGCTCATTACAAATGATATTTCTTGCCAATTTTTCATTAGTTATAATAATAATGATTTATGATGTAATAAGGGACTATTGTTGTGCATTCACATATACGAATACAACATGTGTATATATAAAATATTGATGAAGAAGTTCTCTCCATGAGTCTTCAAGTACAATATATAACATTAGATAAAATAAAATTTATAAGTTGCTTCTGGAAAACATGATTTTCATGTACCATTTTGTTATTGCAATGCCCTGGAAAAAATGCGCAAGAGAACTGATGCCTTCTTAAAAAAAAAAA
>CAJUYH010000640.1:0-52202 GCA_910591685.1 Galerucella tenella
TTTTTTTTCCGTCTTTATAAAAATTACAAAAATTGGAAGAATAATATTTCAATTCCAAGGGAATATTTAATTGTTTTGAAAAATAGTATAAAAAACAACTACGAAAAATCTAATTATGTATCTCCAGGAAAAAATCATCAGTTTTCACGACGTCTATTTAGATATGATTGGAAATAATTTGTGATTCACATAAAAAAAAAAATAATTATCTCTGTTTAATATATTATTCAATTATACATAACTGAGTGATGTGTAGGCAATTGATATGTAGTAATTGATAATCACAAAATTTTGATTGTACCTAGTCAGACCTGATCGGATCTAATCAGATGGAGAAAAAATTTAGATCTGATCATTTTTTTTCTGGGTCTCCATATTTTTTTTTAATCGTTCAAGTTTTATTACTATATCAATCGCTTTGGACCCCAAGTGCCAAAGAAATAAAAATAAACACAAATACTTTACTAATAATTATTAATTGTAGCATATCAATGGTCTTCTCATATTAATGATTTTAATTTCTCATATTAATGTTTTTTTGCAATTGTTGTTCAATCCACGAGGCTCGTGAGCATGCACTTGCCTTTCATTCATATTTTTGTGACATGACGGCATCTCATTTGTTTATAGGGAAAGATGCCATCAAGGTCGCAAATTTGAAACGATAGAGATTATATTTATACTTATAAATATAATATCCAAATACTACAAAAACCTTACAAATGTGAAATAATAGTACTACGTTGCAAATAATCACATTTATAAGAACAATAAGTGATATCTAAAATTAAACTGATCTCAAACATGTTCACTAAACTATCAATGTTCATCATGGGGTTACATTATTGACTACCTTATCCCATAATCATCGAAATACATCACATGCGGAATCTCTCCCGCCGTGGCAGCTCTCCCTCATTTACCCTATATATATGTGAATCGATAACAGTTATGAATATTTGATATTCTGATAGCTTCATTGGTCAAAGCAATCTGAAATGTTATAACCTCTATAGCGACTTGCGCAACACTTGCACAATTCTCAAATTATATCAGAACTTATAGAATTTAATAATATTATTAAAGATGGATGTAAATTCGGTAACACTGTCACTAGTATATTTATACATATGGATTCAATTAGAATTATATAAGTTATTAATAACTATCCAATGACATACCATTAACAAAGAAACAAAGAAAATTAGTATGTTCACCTATTAAATATTATAAATTGCAAATGTAGATCAACAATAGCTATGCAAAACCTATCATATTTATACATTTTATTATGTTGCCATAAAAACCATCGCAATTTAATTTGTTTTCAATCAATATAAAGCATAATTATTGCATGAATTAAAAAATTACACTATCAATTTTCCAATCCCTAATAATTCACAATCAATTTCAAATATATTCTTGATTCATTTACTTTCGTCATTGTATACTATTCAAATCTCGATTCAATCCAATGTTTATGTAACATCGCAAATAATAAATTCATCTCTATTTTATCACAATAATTTTATTATTACATAATGATGAAGCATCGAATTAATATAGTGAAAAATAAATGAGATAGCAGGAGATAAAACGTGGAAAAGATTTTTATTTTTCATTTACACACGCATGAGGTGTATTTGTGTTTTATATTCACATTCGCACATACACCTATACATATGTATCCATGTTGCTTACAGTAATATATATTCTGTCATGTATATATATCATGTTGGCTATCATCAATTTTAAAGTTACGCAAGTAAAGTTTATTTCAAGTTTGGTGGGATGCATGAAATGGTTGAAGGGAGAATCCATGAGAATGGGAGAGACAGAAAGGAAAGGAAATAAAATGTGTAAGAAGGTTGGGTACACCACCACCAACATGGACAATGGACAACGAGACGAAGCAGTATGGGGATTTTCAGTTGCTGCTGGGTAGAAGATGACTATTGTGAAGTTGTTCAACTCTATCCACGGTGGGTTACGAAACCGTTGTACCGTTGTGGCCTGTCTGAAGTTATATGCTGAGGATATACTGGCATATGAAGGTGGACAGTGTAGAAAAAGATCGTGCTATAGAGACAAGATGAGTATGGAGTAAGATAGTGAAATAGAAATAGGATATATGTAAAAGAGGCCAGTGCACGTGTTTGTGACAGAATTACGTCTTATGCATAGTTGAATGCACCAGACAAAAATGTATATCTATTTTGTCGGTGGATTGTATGACAATAGAAGAGTTCTTTAGAATTATTTGATTGTTTGCAAATTGTGAGTTTTTAAGTTGAATAAAAAGTATATTTGAAAGTGGTCAGTCAACTTCAAATTTTTCTTGCTGAGAGCTTTTTTTTCACCATTTTGATTGGGCCATTACCTTTATTTATTATTATTATTGTTATCATCATCATTATTATTATATTTGCAAACATTAGAATGAAGTTATTGGTGTAAAATAGAAGAGAAAAGTAGAGAAAAAAATTTGTGGATGGAAAATTGATAGTATATTTGTAGATGGACATGCTTTGATACAATTTTTTTTGTGTGAAAATCGGTGAATGTGTACAATGTAATATGATATCAGAGAAATGTATCTCAGTTATCTCAAATTCCATAAAGGAACATCGTAATTTCTCTGTTATACGAGAGAGGACTCCGGAAGTTATTGTAGACACAATACATTACATTGTGGACTCTGATCAATTTTCCTATATCAATATGAGACACTGCTGTGTTGATCGTAATTCGTTATAGCCATTCAGTTCACATTGTACTGAGCTCAGTATCACAAATCAATATATTACAGTAAGCATAAAATGATGTAAGAAAAATTAATATTGCACAAAAATAAAATATAAATATCGTATTTTTTCATACGGAATGAATCACTTTCATATATAATCGTGATATAGTTTCAGGCTACAATGCTACCATAATAATTTTTCATGTAAAATGTCGTGATGAAACTGTTTACACAGATTTTACATATTGTTATTTTTGTATGTTTTTCATTATGTGCACGAAATTGTTACATAGGGATTTATATGTGTTGAATACGTAGTTGTATAGAGAATAATATCTGAAGATCAACGAGTAAATTGCTCCCAAGAATGAAATGTGTCAGCTGAATGTATGTTTTTATGTGTGTATAAAGGTGAAATGTTGAGAAATTTTTTCTTCCACAGTATTACATTTTGCAGCAGATTCTTTGCGATACGAGAGGTATATCTCACACATACCTGCAGCAATTCAGTTACGAGCACACTATTCTCTTCATTTTTCTTCATTTATTCTCGTGAAATAATCGGAGTTACTTGAAATAAATTGTTTGAGAAATGTTTTCATTCACTTGAATTATTCTTGTTTATTGGTAATTAGGAATAATTTGACTATTACGCAATATGATTTGTGCTACTGGTTTATGACCTGGTTCTATTGAGTTGTTATGTACCTGCATTGTAATGTCAACATTTTTTCATTAATTTTCACCTGCATGAAGTGAATTTTTGTTTTATAGCAGGAACCAATTTGATACAGCAATGAAAAATACCCAGTGCAATTTTGAAAGTATTACTCGCACTCCGTCACATATGTTATATACATACATATACAACGATATCAAACGTAAATATATACTGTGCTATGTGAAAATAGCTGTATAACATATATACAATACATATGTTTTCCAATTTGAATTGAATGAAATACATAGTGTCGATGCATTAGTAACATTGAAATATTTACAAATGGACAAGTATCGGAAATGAATGTTTGGTGCAAATCAATCATTGCTGTAAAATACAAAAACTAAATGAAAAATATTGATATGTAGCCCGAAAGCTATTATGATGATTAATTTTTCATTTAGAAGTGAAAATACATTGCACGTTAATGAACTCCGTGAATCATTCAATTTTTTTAATAGAATCGTGAATGTTATATTTGTCAATAATTTTTATTTTTCATCAATTAATTAATTATTAATATATATTTGTTTTTATGTTATTGAGTGGAGTAATAAATAGTCAAAGAAATATATTGTGGGATGAAAATAAGCGGAATGTAAATTCGAATTCGTTTGATGAAGATTTTTATTATTTATTCTGTGATAGAGTTTACGAAATCCTTATTATTTGATATTATAATATTTATTACGATCAATTGATAAATTGTTAAACATATTCCGATATCATTTTTTTATTGTCAGAAAAGCACTGTAGTTTAATGTGATTAAACAGGTATCAAGACAATCCGATTTCTCCTTAATCCGAGTAACTGTATCGGGAACCTATTCCGAGATTCCGGGCGAAATTCTGGCCCATTGTTCTCAATGAATCAACAGTGTCGATTCCAAACTGCTGTAAACCATATAAAATCTTCGCATCTAGAGTTGGGCTGGCAGGAAACGGCTGGAGAACAATAAGTCCTCGATTACCATTAGAAGGGCGAGGAGTCGTAGTGGTAGTGGTAGTGGTAGTTGTTGTCGAAGATTTACAATTGCGGTATGGAGTTGTAAAACATTCTTTCTTTTTCGGTTTCAGTACTGGTGTCGGGAGTGAAGTTTCATTTTGATCCGGTTTAGTATCATCCACTTGATTATCTATTTCATAGTCCTCCAGTGGGGCAGACTGTTATAAAAATAATTTTTCTTTTAACTACAACCATTATACTAACTGTTATTTTTCCGTAATTTTAACCGATTATTGTAGAAGATATGAAACTGATTTAGAACAAAGAATTGTGGGTATTGTCCACGTTCGAATTTGGTTGTATCAGTTTGGCAATACCATTAAAGTTGATATAAACGAAATTTGTGATTCGTCCGTTGGTAGCGATTGAGTTCGATGACTCGAAAGCAAAATATATTCGAACAGCGATTAAACAAGATTTTATATATAGAATTATAAAGATGTGGCACTTCAAGATTATATGTCATTATGTTCGGTGATATGAATAATACATTTTTTCTTCATTTTATCTCGCCACATTAAATATAAGAAGTATTTATGAGTATAGTGCAATTATTGTGGTTACAAACTGAATATATTTTAGTGAAGTAAAATATATAAGATGGAAAAAGCGGGTTAAACATTTCAAAATAATTAATTCTAATTTTGTTATTTTATTTAAAAATGATTCAATATTACGTACTTGGACGAATACCGTGCCGAGTAGCATGAAGAAACATAATTGAAGAATCATCGTCGATCTATCTGTTGTTGGGCGTTTTCGTCGATAGGAACAATCACTCAATAATACCTTTATGCTGTTTTTTTCTTCTTTATATACTGTCTATCCAAGTAGTGCCGTGTGCTTTACCTTGTGCTATCTATACCCACCAATTGTTAAGCAATAAAACAACATTTCAGAACAATGTGTTTATTAAACATGTTTTAAATTGAATTCGTTCGATTACGAAGAATTCAATTAAAGACAGAAATAGAAAAATACATTGATAAAATATTTAGTTTTGTGTAAATAAACATGTATCACACATATCTTGGATTATCTACCCATAGATATCAAAAAACTCATTACGTTTGATTATGTATTCCATTATCATCCAATTAGGCATAGAGGTGCCGTGATTGTTTGATATAAACAGCAATAGCGGAAATATTTTAGACGTCTTCTTATTATTCAATTTGTTTTTTGAAATTATGTCTCTCAATTTTTTGATTTCTAATGTTGTGACACACATTCGAATGCCATCACTAACATAAATAATTTTGTCTTCAATATGTGACACAGTTGTTAAATATATTGGTTTTCTTCACGATCCTACTCATTATAGGTATATCATAACAAAATTTGACCGATTATTTTTAATTTCATATGATTCCGCGACTCATATTTCCATGCAATAATACCATTATATATTATAATTATGTTATGACATATCGGAAATGTAATGACATTAATTCAAAAGTCTCATTACAAATCATCTCTTTCGCATAATTGATGATGTTGATGAATTGTACATTAACCAGAATTTTATGAATAATTTTATTTTATTTATCATTTAATCAAATCAATATTTTATCACCAACAATAATTCTATTATATAATATTGTGCAACTATTCAATACCCTGCAATTTATAGAGACATCTGATCATTACTTATTATGTTGATGGTTAGGAAAAAGATTCTCATAATTTTACGTCTAAAACTGTTTTTAAAACTAGTGTCTAGTGCGATTGTAATCGTAATCGGAATCAGATTCCAAGTCGTATTCCGAATGGTCATAATCGGGAATTGAATAAACAGTATCTGCTAATTCAGATTTTTGTGTTGGATGACAGCTACTTTTGTCGGATGGTATATCGGTCACAGTGAATGACGATATCCATTCCGTGGTAGTACTAGGCTCATCACTCGTTGAAGTTGATTTATTGTCCAATGGCACACCCTATCAAGAATAATATTATGAACAAAAATGCGAGGACTAAAGTTTAGGTGAATAACTCTAATTTTGTGTTTTATTTTCTGCATTTTTAATAATGTTGAACGTTACATACCTGAATCAAATTACCGCATGCAAGAAGAATAAAAAATAATTGAAGCATCATTTTGTATATGTTTGTTGATTGTTCTTTTCAGTAGCACCGTTCACTCACGACCGACGATAAAAAATGATGTTTTAATTGTATTTATATACTTCGTGTAAACTTGAAAACAATCAAAGAAAGAATCTTATCTTGAAGAATAAAGAAAAAATGTCGTTCAATATAATACTTATTATATACACTTACAATCAATTAATTTACTGATTTTAGATCTGTTTGTGTGTGATGTAGTAATATGAAAAAATCCCAAAAAATGTATTGTGAGATAGAAAAAGTTGGAATTCAAATTCAAATTCTTAAGATCAATATTTTCATCGTTCATTTTGATGTAGGCCAAGAGATGCTTATTATTCAAAATTATAATATTTATTATAGGAGACTTATAAACTGTGTTAGAGAATCACTGCCATTTAATATGTATTCCAGAGGTATGAATTACAACAAATTTTTGTCTGGTCCAGTTGTCATAATAATTTCGGTCTTCTATCCCAAAAAAACTGAGTAAAATTTCTTGTCGTTGTTTTAAATAACTCAACAGTGTTTATACTGGTTTTGTTTATGAAGTATCCAATATTCTGTGCCATATGTTGAAAGAAGTTTCTTGGCTAAATAAACACACATGGATGATAACTATTAGAAGATATAGGGATCGGAGTGGTGGTAATGGCAGCAGTTGTTGACGAAATTCTCCTGTAGCAGTCATAATGTCATTATTTTTCTGTTCTTTTTCTCAATCGTCTTATTTTTACTGTTGCAATGTTGATTTCCGAAATTTTAGTAGTGATTCCAAGCACGTCAATTTCAGCTTCATTCAATGGAGCAGCCTGTTATAAAGATTGTCATTTTGGAAATGTTACTGAATGTGTTCAGCAGACAGAGAATTAAAAAAAAAATGTACATGTCGGTAGATTTATAGCAATAATGCATCTATTTTCACTGCACAAATTTTCCTTTACGTTCTAAGTGTGTTTTTAAGATTAAAACACGTGTAAGTGCAGTTGACAAATTATTCTCGAATATTTCTCCATTTATTCAAGCTATTATATTTTATCGCTTTATATCTTTATTGATAGTTTATGCCCGAACAATTTTAAATTCGCACGATTTACCAATTTGTGGAAATCATAAAGGTCAATTTTATTACTCTTCCTTTTTACAATACCTTTTTTTTTGTCTAAAAATAACGTTCGAACATTCCGCATTTTACACCACCCCCAACTCCCACCATTATCCACCATATTTAGGTGAAGAATACTTAAGCAACTACAACCAGAAGAAAAGCAGTCTTGCAAAAACTCTCGCCGAGAGAATAACTACGAACAACCAATTGTCCCCCATTATTATCCAGTTTCAATCAGCAACTAATAGACATAATCATTACATAGTTATATTCAAAATTTAGTGTAACATAAAAGTATTATAATAAACAGTGAAATTCCTTTAATTAGAAATTTCAATATCGTATGTTTTATTTATCCACACTACAACTCAATAGAACACGCGGTAAAAAACAGAATGTATCATGCATCACTTCTTCGCGATTCCAACCAGTTATCATAAAATAAAACAAATTGATTCACAATGAAAAACTCAAGGTGAAAATTAATATAAATAAAATTGGTGATTTTTCTGTTGGTTGAGATCATGTTCGATGATATCAAAGCAAGATGTGTTTAATAGATGGACTAGTGAATATGTAGCATTTAAATATTATGTCACTATATTTGGTATTATAAATAATCCATTTTTTATTCATTTCATCTTATATATTGTAGGATGTATTGATAGGCATATTACACACATCGATATTACTGAGGAATTAAATTGTATTTAGAAAGAATTAATTTTGATTTTGTTATTTTATGTCAAACTTATTAAGTATTAAATTATTGAATACTTAACACAATTGATGGATCATCAAAGATTCATCTGTTATTGGTCGCGTTTGTTGATAAAAAAATTCACTCAATAATACCTATACATTGTATTTTTTATCTGTACATAGCCTTTTTGCAAATCGTGCCGCATAGAATTCCTCATATATTCAATATGAATATTTTGTTGGTCTGACTGTGATATCATCATTTTCATATTAGTGAATAACATGTAATGCGACAACATTTGTGAAGACTTGTTATTTATACATAAAATATAGATTTATCGTGATAATAATTTGTTGAACACGGCACATATTGTTTACGTTGTATTTATTTAGTTACCCGGAATTCAATTAAAGGAAAAAAATAGAAAAATATATTGATAGCATATTTAAACCTGTGTGGACACACATGTGTGTTACTCACCGCTATATTTTTCAAAAATATCAAATATGTCATTGAGCTTATCGATATATTTCATTATTATCCCATTACTCATAGAGGTGTCATTATTATTTGATATAACTAACACTGCCGGATCTGTTATCAATGTTACATTGATATCTCTTATTTTATCAATGAATAATTAAAAACTCATTATTACATTCAATTTTTCCAATTTTAACGGTGCGACACAGGTTCGAATGCCACTACTAAGTTAGATAATCATTTCTTCAATAAGTGGCATAGCCGATAAACGCATCGGTTTGTTTCACGATTCAACTTATATTTTATTTTTGTATACGTGATAATTATATGTGATTGACTATTGTCAAGTTCGAATGATTTCTGTATTGATGTTACGAGCTATGAATAAAATTATTTTCAATCATAAATAGCATTGTGCAGAACTATATAGTATAATTCTTTCATTCCAATTTATGATGACATTAATTCAAAAGCTGTATTGAAAATAACGGGCGCATAACTGACAACGTCAATGTGTAAATTAAAAATCAATCAGTCTTTTGTTAATTATTATTTTTCTTTCATAATTTAATTTTGTTATTATTTCATTATTGACAGTAATACATGAATATATATTGAAGAATTCAATGTTTACCTCTCCAATACTTTCCAATTTGCAGAAATACATACCATTTCTTATTAGTTTGATGGTTGTGTAACGAACCTTTTTATTCGTACAAATCAAGTTAACACAGATAATATTTTATTTATATATCAATTTATTTATTGAATGGACATTAGATATTTTATACTAATTTCGTTTACTTTCTACTTGTCTGAACACCTTAGATTCTATTTATATTGTGCTGATTATCTTTCTGACATTAACTATTTCTTAACACAGACTTTTTGTTGACATCTTCCTCATATTATGCCTTTTTTTCTTATTAATTTACTTCTAGGCTTTATGCTATTTTTCCCTCCCCATATTTTTGCCGAATGTCAGGCTGCCACCCTTATGGATGGTTAGTGATATTATCGTTGCCGACCTTACTCAGAGAGATTGGTTTAGTCGTTGCCAACCTTACCGAGGGGTAGGATGGGGTTAAATGTAGTTCCCACCTCTGGGCCCCAAATATTTCGAATGCTTAGTAGTCACCCACCTTGTATTCCGGCGTTCCTGGTCGTCCGGATCGCCTACCTGGAGCCCGGTCGCTTCCGGTTGCCACTTCGTTTGGTAATCGCCCACCGCGGTAACTTCCGTTGACATGTTTCACTAGCTAGAGTGAAGTTGATAAGCAAATTTATCTAAAGAAACGCTACCGTGAGTGTATTCGTTGTTTCTTTAACAAAAGTTAGTCAGGCTTCTGCAAGAGCAAGGTTAATCATTGTCCCGGATTGTCATTTTTTCCTAAGCTTTTTCCATATGTTCACCTATCAAGAGAATTATCTTGTTTATGCGCCCTTAGTGGTCGTTGCGTGAACTACTTTTTCCTTATTTTTGCTTAGTAAGTCGTTTGTCGTTAGATTTACAAAAGTGTAGAGCCATTATAATCGCATGTGAATCGGAACCAGATTCCGATTCATTTTTATATATCAGATGAAGATACAGATACTGTAGTCAAATTGGGATTATCATTTGATGAATTTAATCTATTAACTTAAGGTGTCACTTCATCAATAATAATATTATGTAAAAAATATATGCAGAAAAAAAGAATGGGAACTGAAGTCAAATGAACGATGATAACTTCGCCCTTCCTCTGTGCTTTTAGTACTATTGAAAATTACATATTTGAAGGAAATCAGTGGAAACGAGAACAATAAAAACTAGTTCAAAAATTATTTTGTATCAGTTTGAGAAGCATCTGTGTCGTGATGCATTTGTCTAACAATTTTTATTCGAAGATCATTTTTCATCATTGATTAACTGCACTCAATATATAAATGAGAATATATTATTACTTAGAAAACTTGTGCCTTCACGAAATTTAATTTCTTTTTTATTTTCTTGAATACATTCGCTACAATGAAGACTCCTGATTATATTGAACATTAATATTTTATCGTTTTTAAAAATAGATGTTACGGTTTCATTTTAAATATTTATTTTTTTTCATTACGAACATTTAAAAATCAATATCTTTTTACGAAGGAATATTTAATTTTATATCATGGTGTCCGAAGCAAATACGAGACATCAAATTATATATCTCTAGGAATAAAAATACTAGGCCTAACGATATTTAATTAGATATGATTACAAATAAATTCCAATTCACATAACATAAATCAATTATCTCCAGTTAATATATCGTTCAACGATGTATAACTGAGTAAAGTATAGATAATTAACATGAAATAATGAAAAATAACGAAGTTTTCATTACATTTAGTAAGATTTTCCTAGTTTTGATGAAATCGGGACAAAATTGAGATCTGTTAATTTTTTTGACTCTTTATATTCACTTCAATCATTCATGTTCAAGTACTGATTCGATTGCTCGGACACTGAGTGCCATAGAAATAAAAATAAACATATAAATAATTTGTTATTAATTATTTATTGTGACACTATCGATTTTGTTGCTTCAGTCTTTCGAGAAATCGAAGCATTTTCCAGTGGCTGTCACTCCATCATAACTACCATAAACATACTACTGTAATTGAAAATAAAATGCACAAGATTTTCTAAAATTTATAGGTACATATAATATAATTAAATCTTATCAGTTAAAACTTACACGATTATATCTAATCTCTTCTTCACGGGTACCTTGAGGATATATGTCATCAAAACACGTTTATCGTTTCATGCTATACACTCGAGAGTTTCACAAGCGCTAAGGGGTTGACAGCTTGTTAGAGAATTGTCCCGAGAGACGACAAAACAGAGAACGAGGAATAGTGAGAGAAAACGAGACTGGACCGACAACACACAAGAGCCTTTTTACGCGATTATTCAGACGTTGGGTCATCCAATTTGTATCAGCACCAGGATAAGGAGGTGCGAAAATCCTTCTCACGAGAGCTCTAGATACCATGTATATACATATACATTGCGGACATATATTATATACTCCCACTTCATTGCAATACTTTTGCCTGTTATGTCGACCCCGACGACACATTATCGTTGAGGCTTTTTTACGTTGAAGCAAATCCAGAATTGGCTATCTACGAGTTTTTCCCTTTTGCACCTAGATCAAAATTATTTTTCTCAAAATCGCTATTCACACAAATGGAATTGTGATAGAGTTATTTGAGTATTTTGAAGAATTGTCATGAATGCTGGGCATCCTATTATTTACGTTATTAAATTTTGAAGAACTCGGTGTGATATGTAGTTTAAGATTTATCTTATCATTATTTTTTACTATGCAAAGTTTGTCGTATAATTTTATTTATATCTGCAATGGTCTTTATAGCTGTGAAAATATTTAATAATTTCATTCATTCAGAAATTTTCTGCTATGAATATAGTGATAGTCAGATATAGTTTTAAAAATATAGTGACTCCATATTTTCACTTTTTGCCAGAATTTTTTTTTTTTTTACTTTGGATAACCATCTAAGTTTGCATCACCATAAACCTTTGTAGGTTATTGTTACCAGAGAAATTTTTATTTCAGAAAATGTCAAAACATGCACATTCTCTTATTGGGAGTAGATGATATGGAATATGCCCCCCTTGACTCCGCAAAAGCACAAAATAAATATTGTAAAAAAATAAGGAATATTTTTCTCTTTGTCATCTTCTAGCTGTCAATAATGATTGACGGCTAGTTACATATCTCCCACGTCCCATCTCTTTCTTGCATTTTTGTAATTTTTTGACGCTGAAAAAATATTCAAAATTTGCGCCGTGGTTCTAATATGAGTCCAAATTCATATTTCGAATATCACCATTTCTTCTTAATAAATTTTGGAAAATTTAAATGATTTTACGTGATACAAAATTTGTTTTGTTTCGTATTTTATTTTGCGTGAAGAAATTGAACTTCGAAATAACAAATGTATTATTCCAATGTGGAATATATAGTGCTAGATTAAGAGTAATGTGGTGACAAATGGATGAAAGTGTCGTGCGAGTACGCGTATGCAATCTCGCGTGATTTCAAACAGAAATGTCACTTTATTTTGGCCGTGAATTTTAAGAACAATATCGTGTGGACAAAACCATCAGGACTCTGCCATTACGAATACATGTATAATCAATTCCATAATAATTTTCACGAAAAATAATTCAAACTGAAAGCTATATACAATCAAATTATCTAATTGCATCAGTCTAATACATTATAAAAATTATTAAATGAATTTATTCTATACAAACGTGTTGAAATTTCTCGAGACAATCATGAATTTGCGACATTCCTGTTCACATTTTTTATTCCGTTCATTGTTTTATCCGATAACTTTGATAAGCAGATACCATATATGAGATACTTTCAAACAATATATATATATATTGAATGAGAATATTCGAAACTCGTGAGATTGCATTTCGCACTTTGGTTTAAATTTGCATTCTCGTATATCGTCACCGGCACATAGTGAATACAACTGAATCGTTATTGCTTTGCGTTCCGTGAGTTTTGATTAAAGTTTGTCATTTGTCGTCATTGACATTACACTTCACACGATGTATCCCATACCTTTCGAAACAAATGGAATTTCACTATAATATCTACACGCACGCGCGCGCACACACAATAAATTATTCAGATATTTAATTGAATATAGAACATCTATTACATCAGTATCAGGGAGGTTTTAGCTATTTCTGTAAAACCTATTTCTCAATTGCCAATTTTTTCAATTAATTACATTCATAATGTATAAATAATTAAAATATTAACCGATGTTTTTCGTAAGTTATTCGAGTTTATATATCAAAGATTTTTAATAATTCAAATTTATTTCGTAAGGCGATAAACGGTGATTCAATATTTACTGAATGTATATACTACTAATAAAAATAGAGGTTAATCTGCATATATATATATATATATATATGAATCGAGATAAGTCATGAATTTTTGATATCCTGATAGCTTCATTGGTCAAAGCAGCCTGAAATGTAGAGATTTCCAGAGCAATCTACGCAACAGCAATCGTGGAATTATATCAGAACTTATGCAATTCGATCATAGTATCAAAGACATACTCAAATCCGATTGATTGCAACTGTTAAATTGTTCTTGTGGCTTTAATTATGATTATATCAAAGTATAATATATTATAGGTCACTGACAATAATATATTATTGGTAAAGAAATAGAGAGAATAAGTGTGGTCTTCTGTTGAAAATAATGAATGGCAAATGAGCAGCATTAGTGACAATTGAAAAAATTATACTGTTTATAGATTGAAGAAATTATCAATTATTAATTATCAATGCCATAATCGCGTCATTTATGTGACAGCATAAACGATATAAATAAATAAAGACAGTGAAGAAGCTTTTATCGAATGAATTTTTTATTATTCAAGAATAAATTTATTGATTTGAACAAAGTAGCAGCAGATTTACATAAGTATATATTAATTGAAATGCAATATTTCAATTGCATGAATTATGAATAATAAATAAGTATAGACAGCCCTTCAATGTGAATGAAGACATCTATTAAATTCATATCATATAATAAAATTGAGGTATTTGCGAAAGAAAAAAATGATATCTTTATATTAAAATAAGAGAGAATAAATAGAGAATGATATTTATAAATGAAAAGTTGGACCATTTGAATCATATCCAACCTCCGGTAATATTTTTTCATAAAGATAAAAAAATATGTCGTTGCTAAATAAGTATATCTTCTTCAATTATTTTTTAACCAATCACCATATTAAAAAATAATTGTGATTTAAAATGTTCGTCGTCTCTATCCGAAAATACGAGCTACTATTAATATATAAATTCAGATGGATTTTATAATACATTTGTCTTTGATGAATATCCCGGTAAAACTTTATGTCTGTCAATATTTCTTGATAATTCCGTGCTCTCTTTAGACCTTCGGTACGAAACACTGATGGATACCATGTTCACTATTTCATTGGTAGTATTTTAATATATTGTATGAAGTGCCATTAGATCTTCGGGAATAAAAATGAAAGTGGTAAATATAGTGTCTTCTATATATATATATCTTTATTGCGGGCGAAGACATAAAAGAACCGAAAAAACTTGTATTCACTTTCTATAAAAAGTCCATCATTTTATGGATCAATTTTTTATTTTAATTTGACAGCGCAAAAATATTATATGGTAAACCTCTGAAGTTTCAAAATATTTTGGATCGTTCATTCAAAATCGAACACATTTTATAAATTATATGGATGTATATAGTGTCTGTATGACTCTTCAGTCGTACAACTCAGCGTGAGATGAGCCTCGATCCATTGCGAATCGATTCACGTGTTTAACACATTGACCTACTTTTCGGTATAAATCTTGTTCCTTCTATTCTTTTCAACGCCCACAAGCTATATGATAAAGAGTATCGTTGGGATTCCTCTCTCACCTATTTTTCCTTTTCTCATTCACTCCTTTTTCATTTGCATATATATGAGGGGTCGGGTCAATTTATTTTCATACTTCCTTTTTCTTTTTGTTAACATGTATCGACAGATAGAGATATTCTTTTTTTTATAATTTTCACATTATATTTTTCTTCACTATAGAGATATAAAATGTTAATTCAGCAAAAATTAGATGAATTTTTGTACTTTTTGTTCTGCACTGAAACAACATAGATATTATCATTATTGTTTCATGAGGTAATATAGAAATAATATAATTTATCTCTTTATGTAGTACAAATTTGTTTACATATGAAATTTCTGTTCGGCCATAAGTCAGATGCGAAAGATCGTGTCAAAGTGAAACGACCACTCAATTGAGATAAAGAAATTTTTTGACAAATACTAGACACATCCGGTACTTCTCATCATCTTTGTTAGTTACTCAATCTATCCATTTATCTATTCATTTATAACTACGGGATAAAAAGTAAATAAAAAAATCAATAATTCTGTATAATTTTAGGTAAAATCCTTTTTATTTTTTTATTCAAATTTTCGTTCATAAAAAATTAATATTTAAATTCTGATTGTCCCGTTATTGATCTTATAACGATTCAAAACCTGTATCAGTTCTTACAATCATGAGAAAAACAATCTCTCTATTTTTTATTGTTTCTTCGAATGGAAAATTCAATTTATATTTTCCTCTTCATCCCAGTTTATTGTTTTTTCATAAATAATATCTTCAAATAATTATAATGATATTAGAACAATTATCACATTCGACATAACGTAATACTAACAATAAATAATCTTACGGATATAAGAACTTGCACTGTACTTGTTTCTCATATGTAAAATCAATTGACGAAAAAGAAAACTCGACAGTTAAATGTCAATATTGTTTGAATAGTTATGAATCTAGTTGCCATTTGTATTATTCCAATACATCAATATTTCTCAATACATTTATCAAATAGTTATGGTTGCCACATACAAAAACAACCTCCGTGTCTCCTGCTGTATTCCAAATTATATTTGCCTCGAGTAATCACTACTCGTCACTTTAATCACTGCACACTGTTTTAAATGCTGACGTAGAAATCGCATCTATTCAAATTTCTTTCATACAGACCCAAAATTTCAATTGTTTATCACTGTATTAGAATAAAACATACTTACGAATACCCATTATTATTCTGCATCAACTCAAATCATGATCATAATACAGTAATGATATCAAATGACAGAAAACCTGTCGATATATTTTTCATAAATATTAAATTTTACTTTTTTTTTCCTCTCTCCTTTACTTTCGCGCATTTTCATTCAAATTTCAAGTACATATCGCTCACGCGTTGCCATCCACGTCATCGAGTTTTAATGATATTCACGTTAAAGTGCACCATTAATAAGAAAATATAAAAAAAAATCTAGAGACGTGTGACTGCTACATAAGGAGGGGAAAAAGTTGAGCAAAGAAACGTCAGGAGATATAATGAGAGGATTAATAAATTGCAATATACAATTATATAAATATATAGATTGAAATGACTCGAATGTGAATCGCTACAGAGGAATAATAAAAATTGAAAGAGAACGAGATAGTGAGAAGCGATAGAGAGTTGAAAGAGTCGCTGGAGTCATAAATATTGACCCAAGACTTCAGCGACCCGATGGCAAATAAATGGACGATAATGTTGGCTCTCAAACTTACCCAAGCTTCAACTTTATTCCAGTTAGGATTTATATAGGAAACACCGTCGATTGTCTATGGGGAATGGACCAGTCTATATATATATACATGTTATTAATTACTGCTGCCTCATCGACATCAGGAACTATTTTAATCAAAGCATGAACATATATTGTGCTCTGTATAAAATATTCAGGTCGACGAAAGAATATAAATAAGTCTACGGACGCTTTATTCAAACTTGTCGTTGAAGTTGAATGTCGGTGAAAAAATCGGTTGAAACTGCATTGGAAAAAATTTCTTTATGTTTCTTTATATTAAGTTTTTGTTTCTCACAATTTCAATAGTGAAGTATAGTGTAAAAAATTTGCGTGTTGCTTGGATTCATATCATAATGTTGAAAGATTCTCACACTATATATGGAAAAGTTAGTTGGAGATTGAGGAGCAATAATTGTAGGTTGTCTGGTTACCGAAATGTTTTTATGAATAATAATGAACATATATGAAATTGTGGAAGGACAACTTTTACCAACTATTTTTTACTGATGTTTGGATTAATTGCAAGTGGAGTGATGGTGATGTTTTGTATGATTCAAAATAGAATGCGAATCAAACGAGTATTCTCGAGTTGCAACGTTTTCAACAGAAAAAAATAAATGTTATTTTATAAAACTAAAACGATAATCTGAAATACGATTTACATAACAGTGATAGTGAGACAATTATAAGGTTATATTAATTGGGTTTGACAATAATTTTTCGTTTAATTTTATATTTCCATGAACAATATGAACAATAACATCAATCATAGTTTACTTTTCATCACTAAACATACTAGAAACATGTTTTACTTCAGATGTTTTTTTTTACTTATAAAAAACTTTGAAAACAGACAACCGATAAATATCTTTGTGCATTTATTGTCAATTTTATTTACTTAACGTGATGCAATTACAGGATTATCACATAAACAGAAAATAAAATCTATAGGTCCTTTATGCTGCAATATAATCCTGTCGAAAGTGCGTAAACAAAAATTATAAAATATAAAAATGCCAGAAATAAAAAATATAAAATTATTGCCGCAAACAGAATTTGTTTATGAACTTATTATAAATATATACACCAGGAATTAAGAAAGCTATAACTTGAAGGACACCTAAATAATTAATTTAGTGGAGCAAAATGAAATTTTTTCAACAATGGGTCATTAAAAATTTGTAAGTGCAACAGAAAGAAACTAAAAAAATTCTAGAAAAATGTTTGATAACGAAAATGGACTGTGCATTGAATGAATAATCCAGAGCACATACTGTTTAATGCGGTAAGCCATTTTTGTATTACTCTCTTGTATGTAAACACATCCATACATTCATACATATATACATGAACCACGAGTCGTATATGGATACACACATGATATACCTGTGCTCGGCAGATATATGATGATTTGTTTGTTACTATATAGAAACTCAAAGTGTATTTCTCCATATAATATATCTCAAGTTGTCAGTTGAATGCAAATATTTATGCAGTACCAATATTACCTAGCAATCTCTTTGGAACTCGCTTGCTATATTATACATCATATATTTATATACATTGAGACGATGTGATGCAAATGTTCGTAGTTTTATTTCGTATAAATAACAGAAACGTTCAAATAATTTATTCCCTGACTATTGGTAGTTAAATATCAGACACGGACCCTACACACAGCTGAACAAATAACTCATTTCTTTATTTTATTTCAAGTAAACATTTGTATGAATATTTTAACCTAGCAGACATAATGACCATTTTTATTTTTTATCTTATTCCATTCACTTGGGTAAACATTGATTTAGAGATAATTGAAGTTACTTAATGAAGAAAACTGAGTAAATAAATTATACAAAAACATTTCGCAAGTTAAATGATTTATGAAAAAAATTATTAATCAATGCAGGAACACGTTCTTGGATGCTCCATTTGCTGTAGATATTCCAAAGTCTTACATATACTAATGTATGTGTATGTGTATGTGTATGTGTGTATGTGTGTGTGTGTGTGTGTGTGTGTGTGTGTGTGTTTGCGATCGGATTATATGAAAACAACAAGCACTCAACCAATCATAGCGGTCCACTGGATGGAAACACCCTTTTCCTCTAGTCGTACCAATATATTTATTCACCCCGTCGTTTATGGTTTAAATGGTGTTACAGTTTGCTTGAATGATGCCGGCCAGTTTCAGAAGCCTCGTTAAGGGCATTAGGCCTCCCTCCTGTTTTTCGCATCTTCGTAACGAAATGTTGATAACAATATTACCTAACAATATTTACCTGAACACTGTCAGCATAACTGATAGTCAGTGTATGCATATTCATATATTCAGAAAGTGCGAAAAAAGATAAATCACGAAGGAATTCGATGGAATTGTGAAAATATTTTTAGTTCCAAATTGTTTCGATATTTTGGCATTTCCAATGTCAATTGTGAATCGTTTATGTATTAATTTTGATATATAATAACAATTTGATAAATAAATATTGATGCAATATTTTGAGTCGAAAATTTGTAGTATTCATTTTTCTATGATAAAAACTGGCGTTTTTATTTTTTACTGGACAATGATTGATTTGTAATGATGAAAAAAAAATCTATCAATTGATAACTATACAATATTTTTGAATGTATTAAATATGTAATATTTGTTTCATATGCAAAATTCTTTTTTCATGATTATAAATACAAAGATAAAAATCAATAGAGAAAATGAGTTTCAGATCAGAGTAATGTAGTTCATCATTGACGACTAACTATGTAATTAAAATTAAAATTGAAAATTACATAAATATCAACAATAAACTTTAACATCACAATATTTTATGTTAAACGTTTGGCAATTTAACAAATTCGAGACATGAAAATTACATATTTTATATTGTGTGCACATCTAGTTTATCTTATTTACCAAACTGTAACATCAAAACTTGACAATGAAACTTCTTCATAACAACACGGTCATAAAAACTATTAAATACTATTTCCATCAACAATTTCAATTGCTGCTCATACTACAATGCCATAAAATATATTAAGAGAATTCTTACAAATATGTATGTTGATTTGTTTATCTTGTTCACAACAATATGGAATTGACTCTATCAATTGTCTTTTTATTTCATCATTACCATTACCAGAATCATTTCATTTATATGTATATATACATTAAAATGATAATCTGGAAGAGAGAATGCACAGTGAACGAGAATTATTACATATATATTTAATTGAAATGTAAAATACACGAATTGTCAACAATAGCCTGGCGGTGTACATATTTTATTGAAAATGTTTTTTCCACTTTTGTTACACACTCACTCCAATTCCCATTCATATTTATATAATACTATATATTCTGACAATGTATTTGCTTCATGAACACTTTTAATGTTGGTAGTTTTTATGGCTACGGTGAATTGCAATATTTATAACGGAGATTCATCACTTACACGTGGTACATCGTGTAGGCGACATATTTCCTAACAATTCTTCATCCGCCTGTCTCTGACTTCTTTCGCATATATATATATATATATATATATACATTTGTGCGTAAAATATATCTACACGCCTGTCGTCAGTATTCATTTTGTCCAGTTAATTCAATGAGGCATCGAAAATTATGGAGAATCATAATTATCGTCATTGGAAATTTAATACCGATTGTAGGAACAATTGATGGTTACTGATAACGAAAAATTTAATATCATAAATATTATTCCATTACTTTAATATGAACTGATATCAATGTGATCAATATTTATGATAGAATATTTCATAAACTAATGCAATCAATTGTTTGCAAACTTTATTATTCGTACAATATCCCAGTAGAGCATCCCAATATAAAAATTCGTCTAAAAATGTATAATATTTTATAAAATGCTGATATGTACCGAGCTTATTATGGCGCACGGAGTAATATGTAGTAGGTATAAACTTCTCTTCATGTACATAAAGAGCTTCCAAAATTAGAAATAGAATAATTTTATTTATGTATTAATTTCTATACTCACGTGAGTAACAAACAGTATACAAATTCTAATATTGAAATATGCATTGAAATATAAATTTTCGGGTCATTCCCACTATATGTGTGAGCTCAATAGCATCGAAATGATGTATAGGCTTTAGCACACACCTTTACATCATGCGTTTCACCTGAACCGAGAAAGAACGAAACAAAAAAAAATCGAAGGTAAATAGAATAGAAAAATTTTCACCAGTTAAAAAACAAATGAAAAAAAAAATAGAAAAAAAACCATAATCACCAACAGATGTTTCATAATATTGTGTGGTAAAAATGGTCAGTCTGGAATCCAGCAGTAGATATTTCCGATAACAGCCAGACAAAATTTAAATACAACACGCGATATACTGCATATAGAAAAATAAATTTTCGCAATATTCATCTGAATATATTTTATGCGAAAGAGAAATTATTTCCAAAGTGTATACATAGATAATATAGTAATTTATAAGAGCTTAAGCAATACACACATATATATATTTTTTTTCTTCTTGGCATTTTGCTTAGGTCATTTTTCCATATACAGTACTGCTTCTCTATTTCCTTATACACACATATGTACCCTTGACTAAAAGTAAATGGAGATGCGCTAGCGAATAAATAGGGCGATATAGATAGAAAATTTAGAAAAAGAAATAAAAAGAAGAGGGAAAGTACGAAGACGAAAGCGTCTGGTGGCGGTTGGTGTGGCATAGATAAAAATGTCACACTTGTATCTCTTGGGAGTAGAGCGAAGTCCACTCGTTCGAGTAACCGATGTAGATGCGAGATACGACTAGCATACAGGAAATTGTTGGGTATTCTACCTACCTACCTACCTACCTACCAATCTACTCGAAGAATATTGCACACGTCCGATTCCCAATCCAACCATTACCTCAAAATGTTGAAAAATATTTTTCCAATAACGTTTAACCTTCATCTGTCTGAAAAAAATATCCACATTGACGTCGATATATCCCATGATATTGTTTTATTATGAAAATAATACAATACTTTACCTATTATCACATGACGAAAAATTGAAACCAAAAAAAATATACATATATATATATTTTTTGTTTTTTTTCATCAATTTGTCATTTCTATACTGACAGTAATTGGAGTTTGTTCGTACTCAACGCGATGTATTTGTATAAATATGAATCATGGTTGAATATATGAGAAAATGAATAAATATTTGTGGTATGTATCAATTGATCATATTTACCATGTTACTAATTGACAAATATTCAATATGAGACAGCGGATGTGAAATCGACCGCATAGAATGCAATTTGAATTGGACTACAGCAGAGTTTAGCTTGAATTAAGTATCAAATGTAATGAGTATAGTACGATGATTAAATAATTTATTGTTATGTTGCAATATTGCAGAGATAAATTGTTGAACTTTGATCCAAAGAAAAATCAATATTCATAATAAGATAATAAAAATATCAAAGTACAATAATGAAATAGAAAGAAAAAGATTTAATTTACTTATTTAATATATTACGATTTATTTATATTTTTTTCTTCGGACAAAAAGACGCTGTGGATGCGAGAAATTGTAAGATCCAATGTACACATAATAATTTTAGAATCCAGGCAAATATATTTTGGAAATAGTAAATTCAATAAAAAAAAATATGAATGTTAACTTGCGCACTGCAGATCGAGTGAATTACCATGATCAAAAATAATACGATAACCAGAAAAAATGGGCCAACTATAAATGACAATTTGCATCCAAAATCAAAAATACTTTTTTGACGTAATTTGAAAATTGGAATTATTAATCGATGTTTATACATATAAATAAATAATATATTGATTGCTCTCATGAATTATTCTGATTGCTCAAATCAAAGAGAACGAATTTAATTAGTTGCTCGCCATTAAATTGAATTAATTGTTACGTGGGATTTTTTAATTATTAAATAAAGAGATAAGCTCATCTGATTGTTTGTTGATTAAGTTGATTGTGAACTCGAATCAATTCAATTTTTGTCAACTCAAAATCTTCATGCCACATTTTGATGCGTTTTGAATTTGTGATCTAGATGAGCGGGTACAGTATCTCTTCCGATGAAAAAAAGAGATGACGCATGTTATGTTTTCAAAGTTATTTTTTGGCAATGACTTTTATTAAATTAAAATTACATTTTTACTAGAAAAATCCCCAGAAAATATGAAACAAGGGGAAGTGCACGAGCAAAAGCCTTGTGGACTCAACTACAATTGCGAAAAACCATTGATGACAGAACGAAGTTCATGAAATGATTAAAATTGCTACATACCACTTGCACCATCCTTGTAGCATCCATTCAAGTCTGGACTTGAAAGAGAAAACTAAAAATAAGACGTTTTTCATTCAGAGATTTTTATACTGCAGCATCTCTCTCTCACTACTTCGAGAAATGCCGACTTTAGTAAGAAAAATGTTTTGTCTGTGATATTTATATTTTTTCTAAATCAAAATTCGTTCTTGTATTTCAATAAAGTTTATCGCTATAGCTGTATATTTATTCTTGAAAAATAAAAAAATCTGAAAAATAACAAAGTTACAGTCATTTTTCAAAAAGTGCGGCAACTCTCTCGCATTCACCCTATATATATATATATATACATATACATATATAGTTCAAGTGTTGACACTCGAGTCACGAATGTCAATTTAAACTTGGCGAATTCAGTGCCAAAAGTAGCGAGTAAAGTCTTTGCCTGTTACTCAAGTTCAACATTATTCGCTGCAGTAAACAGCAGACAAGATAGATAAAAAAACAGGAACGAAACAAAATCAAATTCCCAACCATATATATATATATATATATGTGTGTGTGTGTGTAGGTATGTATGTATGTACGTATCAATATTGCGACACAATACCCACTCACACACCCTCCCAATAAATAAACAACATAGCTGTCATTCAATGTGATAAAATTGAGTCAAGTATACTAATGCATCATATCAGTTTACAAATGTATCGTTTATCATTCTGAAACCGGAATAAGAAAATGAATTGGATTTTCCTGGAGAGTGATTGATTGTCATTGTGTTGTATAGCATCCTCTGCAATGTAAACACTACATAATGAAAATAATAATAATAATAACGCACATAATACCAACAATACCACCATGTCATATATTTATACAGCCATATAATTTTCGACGAAAAGAGCGAAAGCTTAATGTGATTGAATGGATTCATTTATACTTGCAATTTGCAAGTGGATTTCAAATGAAAAATTTTTCTTACATATTATATATTCATTATATCGATCTGTTCTGTATATCGTACTTATACATATGTATATATGTATATATATCTTCTATCTCACTGTCGAGATACTTTCGAAATAGAGTTTCCCTTTGAAAAGATACAGCGAACTCTCTCCGTCTCATCTTGTTCTCTTCTCCTTTGCTGTTTTTCTTTGTTTATTTCCTTTTTTTTTCTGTGTTGTTTATTTATTTTTTTCATTCAAATAAGTCCCATGAGGTATATTCACAGGATCATGCAAAGCAAAAGCACACCTATCGACGAGATTTGTACAAATATATGAAAAGGAAACAGCCACGTAGTGAACACAGCGGGCGCTCATGAATATTTTTCGCGCCCCCTCGACACTTTCTTTATATTTTTGTATTTATTTTTATTTTCTCATACTTTTTCACATTTTTTTTCTTTTTTCTCAGTCATGTTTTCTTACTCCTTTTATTGTCATGAAGAATATTGGCATTGTGAGCATTTGTGAAAATGGAATATTATAAAAATGAAATGAATATATATACATAGATACGTATAAGGGTGTATTATAAAATCGTAAGACATTAAAGCGGCTCAAATCTCGTGTCCACTTCTCAAGCACTATATATACAAATACAAGACAAAACAGATGAAAGCATAAAATAGAAAAGAAAAAGAAAAAATGTAAAAAAAAAACATTTGAAGAAGCGGAAACATAAGAGACACTTACAAATTCTCAAGGCTTTGACCCTTACATTTATTCCAACATTTGTCACGCTCAGACTCACGCTCACACACACACACACATCTGCCATACACTTACTTCTTTATATATGTATCACCAAACTCAATTGCTTCTATTGCTGAATTCACCCGATAAATACTTATGTCATCATCACCTTTGTTTTTCCCTCAGAAGAAGAGAAATTGAATAAATTCATCTATATATATATATATACACATACATTTATTTCGTTTGTATATATCTGATTATTCATGTTCACACACGAGAATTTTGTCGATGATGAGATTATCGTCTGAATTTTTATTTTTTTTTGCAATCGTCATATATGTGTATATATATATATATATATATACTACGTTTGCAATTTGGCAATTGTTCGCGCTCAATCGCAATTATCGTCAGCCGTTAGTCACGCGATATGGAATAGCGCACATCATTCGTTCTATGTCTCATCTCTTATCGCGATGTCTAACCGTAAATGTATAAGGCTGAGTCCATGTCTATGTGTATTATTGGTATGTTGTAAATGTGTGACTATATATATGTGTTCAATTTGAACCCGGAAAGCGCCAAGTTAACGTCATTAGTCTTTTACCTGCAATTATGTCTGAACGAGTACGTCTCCAGCTGGCACAATCGCTCACGATATCGTCCATCATCGATAATCGCATTTTATTTCAACGACTCGTCCTCGTTAGCACCACGGACATTCTTCTTTTATTATCATTATTCGTTTTTTTATGTTATTATTATTTTATTCTTTTATTCAATTCTTTTCATTCGTGAACTCTTCTCATTCTGATCATCTCTTTTTTATTAATTTTTCGATATTATTTTTTTTTTGCTTCTTCTTTCACCCTCCACTCATGTAATAGGAGGCATGAAGGAAAAAAAGAACAGTGTCTTTCTTTTTATTTTCATCATCTCATTTCTCACATTGAATTCCCGACCATTAAAATCCTGACTGCAGCATCCAATTGGTGCAGCAACGTCTTCTAAGATCGTACTTTTACTTAATCTGTATATACCTTTTATATATGTCTTGTATATATAGTCTTCGCTATTTTTTACTGTTGTGTGCGGAAGGGGTAGAGGGACGAATAGAAAAGAGAGCACTAGTCACTATTCATTTGGCATTAACAAGCCCGTACCAGTACATATATATATAAATACTCGTATATATCATATTTTAGTACATACTGAGAGAAGACGTATTACTTTGAGTAAAATGAAGAAAATATCGTGATGAAAAATTCGACCAGAGCTTTCACTGTCATTGGGTGAAAATAATGTTCCCCCAACACCATGCAATTAGTTCACATTATTGCAACCAAAAGTTGTGAGTGTTCGTAATCCAACGGGGGAAAAAAAAAAATGAATAAATGAAATGTGTAACGATGTAATGATTATAAAACATTGAATTAATGCATTGTATCTTTAATAATGAATAGTCGTTATGATAATGACAATGACAGTTGTATTGTCTCAACACTCGTTAAAGTATCAATGCTTGGTAAAACATACAATTGGAATGTGTTGAACTTATTTTAACATGCGAAGATTTTTACTACCAAGAGAGATCTTACATTTTTGGCAATAAATCGTGTATATTATATGAAGAGTAAATTGTTTTATTACACACTATAAAAAAATATTATTGAAATGAATTCTTAATGCCAAGTAAACAAATAGAAAATTAATTTCATTAAAATTTCAATAAATATTCCATATCATACTATTGATTCGTCATAAGTCTGACATATAAATGACGGATTATTTTCTCGATACATAATTTTAGAAATGTTCACCACTTTGTTAGAATCTATTTGATATTTTTTGAACTACTTATTTAAATAAATGTGAAAATATTGAAATAATTATATTTCTCAAGATAATATAACGTTGTAATTATTTTATTGATTGATAAACATGTCGTGTCTTGATTTTTCATTTGCAATTTTTTGTCATTCACCGTTCTCAAATGTTCCAGTTACGTTACAACGTGAGGGCTAATTATTTTTACAATTGAGGTGTATTCCTGTAAATTCACGTCAACGAAATATCATGTAAATAATTGTCACATCTCAATGTCAACTTACACATTTATAAAGTACATTCGATTCTTATCTAGGACATGGAGAGTATCTACATTTGCACTCACAATGACGAAAAACCGGCAAACATTCTATTACCGTCGATACTATTTTTTCTGCACTCCATAATTAATGCAACATCACAAAGAACAAAGATGATATATCAAAAAAAGTCCACTATATCAAAAAATAATTATTATCATAAATTAATGACATATGAAAATGTGGTAAAATTCAATCACAATTATCAGCAGACTTAGCAATATACAATTGAAAAAAGTCAGATAAGCCATCTAATTCCATCATAGCAAATGGATTTTAAAATTACTCAAAAGTATAACTTTAAAATATATCCATAAATTCAACATAAACATTATTGCATGTGAAATATCTCCATATACCATTTTCCATTCAATTGTATGGAAATTTTGCATTTCAATGGTTTTTACCTAACATAAAATTCAACTATATAACATAACACATTTAAATATATATGTCGTAGTAAAATAGCGAAATGTATAATTCGATCAAATCTCTAGTTATTTGACTAAATTACAGTTACAAATGACACAAAATCTTCCGAGAATTAGTAAAATAACTAAGGATT
This sequence comes from Galerucella tenella, assembly GCA_910591685.1. Lineage (NCBI taxonomy): Eukaryota > Metazoa > Arthropoda > Insecta > Coleoptera > Chrysomelidae > Galerucella > Galerucella tenella. The sequence goes on from CAJUYH010000640.1 coordinate 27,842, forward strand.
TGATGAAATACCACATTTCGCTATTTCCCTGTGACATATACATACCATTAAACACATATATATATATAACGGGTGAGCCAATTATCGTTCAGTCATGAAGACAGTTTAACGGACGCCAAAAGTAACGAGCGTAAACGGCGATGAAAAGTAGTACGATTAACGGTTAATTAAGCATGACGCGGACATTTTCACGGAATGTTGAAGCACAACACGCACATACCTGACTCGCCATATATATATACATATATACATACGTATTAATATTTTGCAACTACATAATTTGAGCGAGGAAACGCTTGGAAATTATATTAACGATTAAACATGTGGTGCTGATGTACGCTCAGAAACTTTTTGGATAGAGATAGAGGTAAATATCGTGTGTTGATTTTGCTCTTATGTTTTCTGTATCATCGTTGATTCTGTTTCAATTGTGTGTAGCACCAATGAATTATTCCACCACGAAATAATACCATGTATCATTAAAGAGATAATTCAGAATTTAATTTAAATAATATATTTAATGTTTAACGTATAAAATGCAATTGTCCATAAAGTTTGTTAGGCATTATTGTAAAAATTTGAATGCGTAAGTCGATACTTGACACACTTCATAGACATAATGTATGGTAATAATGTATATTGTATTTTTTTTTTATGAGTTGAGTTAATCCACTTCATCTGCTGAGTAAAGAGCACACTTGAGAATAAGTTGGCAATTAGCATATTAAATTGTCACACGGTTAATATATTTTTGAATTGTACATTCGATATATCGGAGAAAATGTGACACGTGACGTGACGAAAAATTGTACGAGAATAAGCAAGTTACTGCAAGCATTTAAATTGATAATGTAACAAGATGTACGTGAGGTTTATATTGAGCAAATCAATTATTTCAATAATGTCGAATGGATTTGAACAGATAATTTATTTAAATATTATTTAATATGAATAGAATAATGGTCGTTTATTGAACTATATGTAGATGAAATAATTATGAATTTATGTAGGATCCATATTTTGTATCCATGCAGAGGAAGTTTATGATAAAAGTTTACTTTATTAAAGTAGTAATAAAAAAATATATTCTGACATTGATGTATATAAAAAATACTGTGTGAACACAAGAATGGACAATAATTAACCGATGTTTGTTTGCCATATTCGTAAAAATTTTCAATGTACACACATTATTCTTTATCAGTGGCCAAGCATAGTTTTGAATTACTATGTTAACATGATAACCATATTACACGCATTTTCCATATTGAGACCAGTTCCTCTATTGTTTCAAAAATACAATTGGAAGTGTATTGAATTTGTCTACAAGATTCACAAACGTGGAATGTGTAATTAATGACGCACGTGAGTTTGCAGTGATTCTCTACCATAAAATAGCAGGCTTCAAAACTTTGCGTTTAGGAACTAAAGAAAAAAACGACCCCCGTCGACCAACTTGTTTAATTTAAATTGTGGGTTAGTTTGCCAATACGTTCATTCTAATTCAGAAACAAACTAACGATACAGTCTACCTAATTATATTCATTTTCTACATATCTATATCAGCATTATGTGAAAATAATTGCAGTTATAATTCAAATAATGTATTTTTTTTGTCGCCTTTTGAAAAACAACTTTACTAATCATCAAAAACATTTTTTAATAATCAGCAAATACAACAATACCTTACAATTGTCAATGCACATAATGTTCAACGCAACACAATTGATTGTTCAAAATTTAACAATGTTCGGCCATGCAAATGATTTATTCAATCGAAATATTAATCAGATATCAATTTTCGCGTAAATATTCATCAGTCTTCATAAAAAATACCGTAAACAATGTAAGAATAAAAATATATATAAAAACACGATAATTTCATGACTTGTAGATGGCAACGACTCACTATATTATGCCGTTAATAAATAATTAAATATATACTCTATTACTCACATGCATTCGTAGCATAACTTTAATACCATATACAAATGCTCTTAGTCCAATGAGAGCATAATAGATTATATGGATACCAAGCGTGCTCCATCCCTATTTCTTCACATCACACCCTCTTCCCTTTCATCTGCCTGTGCAAATATTCCCATGTATATATATGTAGTTATAATATATACTTATGTATACAGTTACATGGATCCAAGTCGTTTGATGTATACACAAACATATATGTAAACGTAAAAAGTTCTATGGCACTCTCGTATGTTTCCACTATTTACTTTGGCAAAGTTATATCTGACATTATGTGTGTCATCTGTATTTTAGAAGGATGCGCAAAAATATTCTATGTATAGACACATTGCCACATTCTGTGTATATGAAACTTTAGAGATTGCCATACGACTGTTCGTATAATTGAAAGTGCATCTTCAAAAAAATAAGCATATATATATAATGTGTGTGTGTATCTCATATATAATAACAAATGACATGGACAGGTGACAAAATAATGGCTTATACGAGTTTTGTATTGACAAAATGTTGCAGTAGGGAAGTCGCAGAGCATATAAAGTATAAAAAAACAGAAGAAAAAACGTCACCAGGGGTATGATGTTACGAGGAGTGAGTGAAAAAAGAGAAAAAAATCGATGACACGCTGGCCCATTTAACTCGGTGATTCAATGTCATGATTATTATTATTATCATATGTTGGATCGACTTTGTGTTTAAGTTGGGACAGAGATACAGAGCTGACACGCTATGTCTAATCATTCGGAAACATTTTTTCTTTTACTATTCTTTTTATCATGGTTCTTTATTCGTTATCAATTATCATTTATACTGTCGCACCGTGAATGTGTGTGGGTCTCTCTGTGTATTTGTGTCAATTTTCTTGTAATGACAAGTCGACACGATAGAATATAACGCAAAAAAAAAAGTAATGGAATACATTGGGGGACAATGAATTGGTGCAAATTAATTGTGGCATTTTAATGACATTTTTTGTCAATGAATTATAAAAGTTTTTGATTTTAGATGGAGCTTTAATTACATTTTGTTTTTTATATAATGATCACATATCGTGGAATGATTGTTTTATGGTTGCAGAATAGAAAAACAAATAAAAAAGGGAGTGGTTGAACTGACGATTGTTCTGGAGAAGAGAAAATATCGTGACAATGCTTATCTGCGTCAAGCTATTTTTGGTAACATACTATGTGAATTAATTTACTCAGGGAATAATGAGCGTATTTATCGCACAAATAGATCTGAAAGTTACGACACTTGTATGAGCAGGAGTTTCTATCAATCAATAATTTATTGGATTTATTAAAAATTAAAAAATATAAAATTTTACATTAACATCATTATATATTGATAAAAATTCGCGTTAATATTAAAAAATTTTTTGCAAAACTCCATAATAAAATTATTATTAAAATGTACATTTATAATTAATTGTAAAATTTTAATAAAATGATTTTTCATTCAAGTAATTTGACAGTAGTTTATTAATTTATTCGTTGTAACAAACAAAATTAATCTACAAATCTATTATTGTCGGCATATATAAAAATATGTATATAAAGCTATTGGACTGTATCGAATGTAATCGGATTGATGATTTCAATTGAATTATCGATAACTAGATATCTTTCTGTAGATGAAGTACTTCCACATTCCATTCACACATATACATAACTACATATGTTTATCCATAAATGCACGCAAGGGCTCGTGACATTAATTTCTTTACAGTAATGTTATTAAATCATTTTTATTTATGTATATACCATAGCGTGATTGAATTAATAATTCCTTAATATTCATTCACATATGCACATAAATTTATACTCATTGCAAATTCAACTTATTCGTTTTCGTACGCTTTATATATATATATATATATATATATATATATATATATATATATATATGTAAAGAGTCTGCACTCAGTTTCAATTTGCAGTATGTTAGTAAACAATTCTTTTCCCTTATGTTATAATACAAACTGTTTAATCATTTCAAAAAAGGAATCATTGCAATTTTTAGTGAATGTTACTGTACAGGTTTTGAGAAAAAAAAAAAGTCATGTCACCAGAATAGAACTCAATTTAGCAAGCGGTCACTCAGCCAACCACTTACCGCACTTAATGCTACTTAGTTCTGGTGATTATCCCGTGTCACGGTGTCCCTCTCTGCCACAAGTCTTCGATAATTAAATGAGTAATGAGGAAAATGTCCATTGCTTCATTCATATCGAATGATATAATTATAAATTATTTGTTCAAATGAATTTAAACATATGGGAGTGATTATCTTCCTCAACATGACTTAATGCATTAGCAATATTATCGACTTTTTTAATTTTACTTGTATGGAGTGTATGGAGTGTGTTGCCTTCGAAGATATTAGCCGTTTTACAATTTAATTTTTTACACATTTTAACAGTGCTTTTCAATTTACATAGACGTAGTGTGTAAATTCGATATGCATTGTTGTTACACATTAATATCCAATGAAACACATATTGAGTATTTGTTTTCCAAATAATAATATTAGGTACAATAGCGGTATTTATATTTACTCACTCTACATTGCCATGTTTACTGTGTCTCTACGTAAAAAAAAAAAAAAAAAAAACAGTACAAAATGAGTATTACACGTTAATTTCGTTGACGTCCACGGAAATCAAGTGTTTTGAAATAAATAATAAATATGAAAACTAACTACGAAGTCGTTATTGTTTCAATAAAATTCTTCACTTTTACAAAATAAATATTGAAAGAAAAACAAAAACAGGAATATGAAGTTGATGGCCATTTCTATAAAACTATATCACTTATAACAAAACTATTGATTATACTGTATGTTTCTTTTGAAGCTTGACAAAAGTTGTATTCAATTTTCAGTGAAAAGTCCATAGTTTTTCAAAAATTTCGTTCAATCATTCAAGAGAAAAAAAAAATATTCTGTACCTCCCAATACAACATGGCCCCACACAATCCAATACTGTTACTCAAAGATTGATACTATTCATCCTCATCAAACAACCAACCATATATTACCGCTGTACAAGCCATCAATTTCACGATACTCGCCATCTTCATTTGTGAAAATACTTTTTATCACTATTATTAGAATAATGATAAACATTATACAGCACGTATATTTTTTAAAATATTCCAAACATAGCATCGTGCGCACAAAAAAAATGAACGAAAAGCAAAGTTCGATCATAACTCTTAAACGTTATGAATGTCCCATTGAAAATAGAGGTGTGCCGATAACGTAACAGAGAGAACAAACGAATACTATTATATGTTAAAGTAACCATATCTATGTTATGGCCACAATGGCGTTAAAATGTTCTGCTAGTAATGAACATAAAGTTTATGTAGCGTGAAGATATTATATACAGGCAAACTGGCATCCACATTCATAGTGGTGAATATACATATATATATATATATATATATATATATATATATATATAACCAGAAGTATGAGGTTGTTGCATACGATAGCGTGCTGACCAATGATTAGCGCAATGTTTCGTGTCCTACATACGACGTTTATCAAACAAGTGGATGTACCATTATCGTTTTTCCATTCTGCGAAATATTTATATGTGCTTGTTATTATTTTTATTTTTTTTATATACTACTTTAATTATACATTGGTTATTAATGATTGTACATCAAGAGGAGAGATACATAGTGGGGAATTTTAAGTTAGGCATAGTAAATGGGTACTATTATGAAAAATAGCCTGTCATTACAGCAATTTATGTGCAACAACGTTAATTTTTATGGAAACTAATGATGTAAAGTACATGATAGTAACGTGGACTTATAATTTAACATTGGTGTATGAACTTTACGCATTGTATTGAATGTGATAATGTTTGATATTACAAACTACTATGCTTAAATAAAGAATCATGAAAAAAACATTGACGAAGAATAATCTGGGCATGTACCAAAGATTGTATTAAATTAAATTCTTCAATGTGTTTTACAGTTACATCTAGTATGTTCATAGTATATTTTACTAATTTTCTATGTGGTAATCAATATTTTTAATTAAAAAATTGGGAGAATTCCTGTGGATGATGGCAAATATTCATTCTCATTTTTTCAGTAACTGATGTAGTACGTTACATAGTAATAATTACTATACACAATAGAGGCTTTGTCACAGAAAAAACGACACAATTTGATTACAAAAACTATTGCTATTCCCATTTAATTCCTGTTTGTTCACGCTGAAAGTGATGAATGTCATTTCGCTGGCGCTACAACAAAACAACTATCATTTCTAATATCAACTACTTAAATTAATTGAAATGATACTATTCACATTTTTCCATGTATACAATATCGTCATCACCCACGTGAAGATTATAGTAATGGCTGTCATTATACCGTCCCCGTCATTTGTATACACACTAAAGAAATGCAAACTTAGCATAGATTTCACGTGATGTGTAAAAACATTTTATTTAATGCCCTTCTATTCATTTTTTTTTATATTGTATTAAAAATTTTTTTTTTCTTTCCTTTTTTTTGCATAGCGTTTTTACATCTGGTTCACACATAAAGAAACATTTTTCCAACTCCAATTGGAATTTAACAGTGCGTATACGCAAAACCGTGCGGCCATTTCGCATTTACAAAAACACATACACATATAATACAAATTTATATATATATGTTCATACACATGTACATAGTATGCATTTGTATTGTATATGGTCCAGGGTGCAATTTTGCTTCCTGTCAATATTCAAGAGATTGTGCATTCTGGCATTTCGTAACTAATGGATCGCGAGCACATTGCCAACAGGTCGATTCGTTGTTTGCCTACTCGAAGCGACGCCCAACCGTATGCGCGCCACCAATTCAACTCTGCTTCACACATATACATAACGTATTGCCCTCACCAGTCTCTGCATTGATCTAGCATTTGGATTCCGCGGCCGGGAATCCGTGGTAATGCCTATAGAGTAACGTTCAAAAGCTCAACGAATACTTTACATCCGGCATAAAGAGGAACATTGTTGAATTATAAGTTTTCAATTTAAACATAAAAGAAAATAAAAAAATTATATATATAGAAATACAATAATGGCATGATGAATGGATTGAATATTCACCATCAATATCCCATCATACATTGACATTTCGTGTATTATGCATTTACATTCATTGAACGATTACTTTAACATTGAGACTGACCATATACGTGCTATTACTCCTTCAAACGTTTTACTATCCTTAACATGCACTTTTGTATTTATTAGTGAGGGGAAAATCATATAAATTGATGATATTAACATGGAATTATATACTTACTATAGTCGTGGAATCAATGCAAAGAAATATCACTAATCGGGCAGAGTATGAGAAATAATTTTCATGAATTTATTGTTTGTTGCAAACACAAGAATTAAAAATTGCTTTGAGGGGTTGCATGCTTATTGTATAACTTCATTGGAGCGATGAGATTACAAGAATATCCCGGAAATATCGAAAAAACTGCAAGATATTAAGAGTTGTCAAATCATTATCAATGATAAGTTATACAATGTACATAATCGTCATTTTTATAAACCCATGTACTGAAGATATTGATATTACTCATTTATATAATTAACAAACCATTCGTTAGTCTCCAATCCATCATATCTATTCTTTATTTTGAATGTATTTATAATTTTACAATATTTATATACCAGTAAATTCCATTCATTTGACTGTCATTTGGTGGATAATTAACAAAAGAGTTCCACCCTACAATTTAATCATAGTAAAGAATCATTGTCTATAACTATAATTACGTTTCAATAATAATGTTGAAAAGACAATTAGAGTTCAACCATTTATCCTACCAACTTTCTCCTAATATTATTTCCGAAATTTTTATTTTTTCGCTTTCGATTGAATTTCTAATTCATTCGTCATTCAAATTCATACAGTACATAACAAACTTTCTTTTATTTTTACGCTACAAAATATCAATTGTCTGATATATATATATATTTGACAACACACCCCACGACCTATAGCAGCTTTTATGACTTTAACCGTGTGCACAGGCACAGGATATGCAAAGAGTGTCGAGAGGCGCCTAACTGTCTCTCTCACTCTACGGCAGGTGGTGCTAGTATTTCATTATTGATTCACCGGGTCGAGGTGAATAAAGGTGGTCCAAGTTAGTGGTGTGTGACGAGTTGTATATGCAAGGCATGTGGAGGGTTGATGTGGGTTTACTGCAACAGAACACACTGAAGGAGAAGGCGAATGCAACGAAGAGGAAAAGTGTTGCAGAGAAAAGGACAAAGTGAGAGAGGAGAGAAAGGAGAGAGGTGTGGTGGGGCATGATGGTTGCCCCAGTTGCACCGTCACTAATGTCTACTCATACTAACTACCTTCTTATCCTCCCGTCTATATGCCGCTGAACAACGGCTTCAGTCCACTCGTTGAGCTGACTCAAGAAAAGCGGGCGGTGCCAGCATTAGCAGCAAGGGAGAATAGTTAAGATAAAATTGCTCGAAAGTGGACACTTTCGTTTCAACCGCAAACTCTCATTATTATTTATTTATTTATTTTTTTATTTTTTATTATTGCTCTCCTCAGTTTTTATTTCACTTTATTGATTTTTTTCTCAACGTAGAGGGTATTTGGTAGGTAAAAAAGACTGTACAATTATTGGCAGTTGACGGGGAATAATGAAATAGCTTAAAATAATTATAGTCAATAGCACATTAATCCAGAATTCTCATATACTTTTTGGGATTAATACCGGAATGAGATTTCGTAAACGCACAAAATCATATGGGAGATTGTTGAAATAATAGTAATGAAATGAATTAATAATGAATTTGGGTTTTATAATGTTAAATAGGTCATGTTAGTTTTCCTAAAAGATAATTTCAAAGTATAGTGATAACTGATAGTTGAATAGTCTTTCGATACATTGAATCTAAAATCAGAAAGAGATTTACAAAATTTTTGCATGATCAATTTAAATATCATGTGTCACTGTAAATGATTACAATAATGAAATATTCATTACAATTTAATCTTTACATTATTATATGCATTTACGATTGAACTTTATTTCCATTTTTTTCACTCTAAAAAATGAATTTCAATTCATGAAACGTTTTAGTTCCAACATTTACTGCCACTATATCATTATGTACTAAAAAATAGGATTTATGAGTTGTCAATAACTATTATGTACATGAGAATAATATTAATTATTATAAATTATAGAACTAATTTTGCCAATGTGGGAAAATTTGTGTACACTGATAGTGCACGATATGGTAATCTTAATGAAGATATAGGTATATAAAATATCACAGTGTAATTCAGAAAATTTAAGCGCCATCGCTACACTGTACTATTGATAGTCAAAATCAATAATTCACATTATTGATCAGTTAAATACGATGTTACGTAGCGGGTCCTCGTCAGAAAAAATTGCCGTAATTAATATAATAATTAAAGGGTTCAATATAATAATTATAGATATGAGGGTTACTGCGTTCAACAAATTCATCGATTTACTCTAACCACATAGTACTAAGCAGTACCATTCAATTTTCTTCGTGTACTTGTGCTGTTTTTAGTCACACAAATTGGTCTTGTTAAATTAATACTAGTATTTTAACAATATTTATGTACCTCATAACTTCTTGCGATGAATTTCATTGGATAGCATCAAATAATCAACTGCAGCAATATCAAATTGTATAATAATGAAATGTTAGGAGCACAATTTTTTCTGTTGATAATTTTATTCAATAAACTCAATTCTTATCACTTGAATTTTCAATTAACATTTATTGTAACCTTTCATCGCATGTCTATTATTTTGAACAAATGTTCGTGCTATAAATGCTACATAACTTGTGGTGTTTTTTTGTGCAAATCTATTCCTATTGTTCACTTACCAAATAGGAAAATGTTAATAGTAGGAATCGTTACACATTATAACATTTTCGTTAATAATATTGGCGAGTAATTGCGCGAGCAGCTTTGAAATGTCGTCATTTTAAAATTCCAAATTTGATTCTCATTTACATACTATTTTATCACAACAGCTTTTATATCGATTCATTCACATTATATATTATACAACACATCTCATTAATAATTATATCGCTGACAGCAATTAAAAAATTAGAATTAAGTTTCGGGTAGATTAATTTACAAACTTTTATAAATAGCTGTCTATAAAACAATTCGACTCGCCATAATTCATAAATAAATGACCAAAAAAAAAAATTGGATTAATAAATGAAACTAAAATAAAATAAAATGATCACATAGGATATTGCAGTGGCATGTTATCCGACAATACACACATTATTACACACACAGTACACAGTAAATGACAGTGTCTGCAGAAATATTTTCATTATGACTAGACGAATCGGTATGTCAGATTTAATCCCCGATCAACAATGTTGTATGTTTCTTTCCATTCTTTATTTTTATTTCTTTTTTTTTTGTTCCAATTGAAAGAGCTGCTACAGATATATAGTAATCCGTCTCGGTATATATGCCCCATACGATCGTTCGCTCGCACGCTCGAGACCTGGAGGAAAAACAATTACTACTCGAATACTAGAGAAATAAGGTCATTCATTGTATTATCCTTCTATGTGTACACTCATTTTCTTTCATTTCTCACTACTATATTCTCTCTTTCAGTGTGTTTTACCTCGTAAAATTGCCATTATTCCACTCGAAAGTTTGAATCCCTACTTCTACTCTACATTATATATACTCTTATACGGAATGTACTATGCGCATTTTCCCTCTTATCGTGCTCAACTCTATCTTTATTTCGCGCAACTATTTTCTTCTGATTTATAAATGTATTTCGAAGAGGTTTGAACACACCGCAAAAATTTGATAAGGTTGTATGAAGTCAAATGGAATTGATTTGTGTTGCCGAAACTGTGTAAATTGTTTTCAATCATTTCAAACAATAAAAATAAAAGTAAAACAAATATTTGAATGACCTGCTTGGTATACTTTTCATCACGATATCAAATATTCAACTCAAAACGTTCATAAATGTATATGTAAATAGACAATTCGAATCGAAACATAACAATTTCGCGTTTTCCACTTTCGTTCGAATTAAAAATACATATTAATACAAATTCTTCCTCCATCCAGTCGTCCTCGGAGATCACGTGGTTGATATTGGATGCAGACAAATAGACTGACCACTGATTGAAAACGCTTTTTTACATTCGCATCATTCACAACAGGTGAATAATTTTTTTTATATTAATAAATATACAAGAAAATATCAATCCATATTGGTACTTTCACTCACTGACTTATGAATTTACGATGATGAAACAATGACAAAAATTGTTTTTTAATTTTCAAAATCTCAAATCATCATCTATGAGCGTGAAGTTCTATGACATTGCCAAAAGATATTATAAAGAAATAAATAATAGGAAAAATTAATGTTTTACACTCCAAACTTTTCATATTAAAAATTTTTTCTTATACGATAACTGAAAAATCGAGAGTTCACGAGACCATGGTATGCTTTTTTGAACATTGAAACAACAGCTTTAAAATTCATAAAAATGCAATCAAATACGCGTGCCATTGTTGTACTGCCATTTTTAATACTACATGTCACATTAAAAATTGCACCAACTAATACCATAATCAATATCTGTATTTCACAGTATTTGATAACAATCCAATCTTGTAATTCCATATATTTTCATAAATTAACAACACAATACAGATAATACAGTTAATCCGAGTCATCAATACCTCCAATGATTAAATGTGTTCATATAATTAGTTTAATCAATGTAATTTGCTATTATTTGTGGCATTAGAACTAATATCAGAATCTAAATGTGTGTGCGGACCGTTGGTGAACGGTCGAGACATCTTGATACACACACATACGCACATATACAAATCCATCCACAATAGATATATATTTGCTTATACATACGACGATTCTAATGCATATGGCGAATCCCAACCGAACGATATTGGACGGTACATATACACATGGGGTTTAGACACAACACGCAGCACAAAAGCGAGTAGGATATAGAGATATAGTGAAATACCACAGTAGAATTTCTGTAATATTGCATATGACAGCGTGGTTACCTTGGTTCCATAGGGAATGCGGAAGTAATGATGTGGGATCGAAGCACAAACCAACCCACACACCATAGCCACTATACCACCATGATGCTCGAGGCACACTGAAATGCCACTGGTGTAAACATGCGATTGAATAATTTACGTAGGTTTGCTGTTATACTGGTAAATTTGGCACGCCCCAAGTGAGATGAACAGCATGACCGTCCGCTATGTCACGCAACAAACATCAGTATTCTTTCCCATCACCGCCTGTTTGTCTCTCTTTCTCCTCCATACGACTATCATTCAAATGACAACAATTCTCTATAAATATATGTATAGATGTATGTATGCTTTGTTACATATATATTCAGGTATGGACGAATAAATTATTTATTGTTTACACTTCATTGAATAATTGAGTATGAATAATGCCGAATTTGTGTAATGAATAGAGCTGATATCATACAAATATAGACGATAAATTCATATTGTTATAAATATTGGTTCATGCACACAGTGGTGATATAAAAATTTATTCTATTGTGTTTAATGCAGTTTATTAAATTGTAATGAATGACATTATTCAATGCGGTAAATGAATAAAATGTACATTAGCATATATGTACAAATGTAATATTTGTTGCTTAATGAGACAATGATGTCTGTTGATATTGTAATAAATATTATTTGATGGAGTGAATTAGTTATTATAAATAAATGTAATCTAATGTTGTGGTTGGGATCGATATTTGTCATTGTATTATTTCATATATAGAAAAGTGTGAAAGATATTTTAAATATTAAATATATACTGCTGAGTTTTTTTATATATTATATTTTATTATTAACTATTATATAGATACTGAACCTTTTTATATTCATGAATTATTACAATATGATCAAATGAATTTCAAATATACTGTTAGAGACGAAAATGAAATATATATTCGTTTCCTATAACTGTAATATTTTATTTCTCAATGTATGGACGAATTAGTTCGAACATGATCGCAATCAATCAACTAAAATTGAATTAATGATAACAGCAATATGTTCAATGTAGCAATGTCCAATCAGTATAAATTACAATATTAATTTATGATGGGAAAAGATGAATTAATCATGTACTGTATATTGGCCGTTTAAAAGAATTGAAATTTATGAGAATAAAATTCAAAATGTATCATTTCCGTTCATAACATGTGTATGGATATATATATTCATCGACCCAACTTCAATGGTGGATTTAATCATGGACGATGACCCCGAGTGTGTAAAAAGCTGTCATAAATTAGTTCATTATATGTATATTTTATCATGGAATTATGATAACTTTAATGATGATTTGATATGCGACACATTCATGATTGTTTAAGCTGACACTTGGCATATTTCTATTTACTACTGTATATTATATGGTTTCATGAAAAAACAAACGGAGGAGAGAAAATTTATTCTTCGAGTTGAAAATCAGCAGAATGATGAATTTTTAAATATTATCGGTTGTGAAATATTCTTAAATTCATTTCTTTTATATATTATGGGAAAATAATTAAATAAAACAAATTAATGTTAGTTTTTTGCACATGAAAAATATTTTGCACTAAAAATCATTATTTCATAATATAATCATTAAATGGAAAGGAGTGAAGGGAATTCGCATTTAGACATTGCTGATAAGTAATATGTGAATTCTAAATAATACAAAAGCAAATCGCGAAAGACAGAAAAAAAGTGTCATAAAATTCCTATCAATAAAATATTCCATCGCAATGCCCTTCAACAGACTCTAACTTCACACTATACAAATAGTCTAATTTTCTAATTAACCGATTTTCCTTATTATAAAAAACGTATTAAAAATCGACAAACAATTTTTCACACTCACTAAATTTATATAAAGTGTCAATATTGATCTGTATTAAACAGAAAATCCAATCGAAAAAAATATTGAAAATAACGCTAATGGACAACGATATTTAAAATCCTGACGATACCAAGATATCAATTTCACATCAAAGCATCACATGGTGACTAGTAAAAACGTCCTAGTTTCCATCGCAACAAAAATAAGTTAATACTGTCAAGTGTCAACATCATCCATAACATGTCACGTATGATATAGTCACATATTTATCATATTGTGATATGATAACTATCACACCGGGAAGAGTGAGATATCCTCGACACAATAAACAACAAACATTTATCCGAAAATATATAAATAGGCCACATGTCGCACATGTGTCAACACCTTGCATGCACCAACATGGCGACACATATTACACATACACATTACATGTGACACACTGATACGTAATGCATCTCAACGAATGGTTTGCGGGGCATAACGAGACATTTTAACCGTAACGAACATTAAATACTGTTTTACCATCGAGCACATAAATTCATGTCAACGCCCACGAGTAATTTATATGCTCTCATACAAGTGCATTATATATATGTGTGTATAGGCATACATTGTGAGGTGACACACTGGGAAGTCACAGTCGTCGGCATCATAGGGTGGTGCGCCCCGGCACAAGCGAGTGATCCTGATAAAACGAATATACCGTCGACTATATTAACGTATTTTACACGCACTCGTTTTGCTTCACTGTTGACCCATGGGAATTAATGAACAACGCGTGGAACATAAAAACGAAAAAAAAACAAGAAATAAAAGGATGCATGTCACATATATTCAATGCCCATCGACATAAATTAAATTAGAAGACAAAAAAAAAGTATAACAGAAATGAAAAATATATTGTGTATTTATTGCATTTGTACTATAACTCGGTTATTTTCTATGTTTCATTTGTCTTTTATTCATATTTTTTATTTATTAATTTATTTATTCTTTTTTTTTCTATTTCTTTATTGCAGGTGTTTTTTTTCTGGTTTCATATTCCATTTTCAGTGTAAAATCCACCTTGAAGAATGGAGCTCACCTCGCGTAAAACGACGCTCATGAATCTGGATAAAGACTCAGGCAATATCAAAATATTTTTATCGCATATTCTTGACTATGACCAAGTTTGAGGCGCGCGCCAACAGTAGTAATAGTTCTAGTAGTAGTAGTAATAGTAGTAGTAGTATTAACTGGTCGTACTGACAGCAACAGTATGGAAGTTTCTTCTTCCTAGATCGTTACCCACCTCTGTAGATACAACATGCCAAAGAATTTACCAATGAATACCATCCTTTTTTTTATACACCAGTATTGCATTTTTCTTTACATATACTAGAGCAATTATTATAATACATTTACCATCATTTGCATTATAATAATGAACAAATCAGAAAACACCATAATAGTTAAAATATACTTTTCCTTTAATAAAATTACGTCAGATTGATAATATTTTTTTTTTTGGATTGATAGGAGAATTCAAATGAACTTGATTGAGTGTAAAATTAATGTTTCACAGTCATATCTCTAAGAGGATACGCACTTTGTTGTAGTTCTCCGCAACAAATCATTAAAAAATTCCATACTATAGATAGTGATGTATTGTTTAGGTGAAAACGCAATTATTGAATTGTTGTGTCGCCTGAATAAGAAGGTGGAAAATTATGAATATATTATCACGAATGAAATCGTTGTAAATCCATTTTGAATATTGAATATCATAATGAAATATTGCAATAACAAATTAATGTTTATACTTCATAGACATGAATAACAATTCAATATTTATTCATACGAAGGTGGTCGGATAAGTATACTGAGCCTATAAAAAAAAAACGAAAATTTTGGAAAAGTGGCGATCTATTTTTCAATGTAATCTCCTTTCAGCTCGATACACTTGACCCAGCTATGCTTCAACTTCACCGACCGGTATTACTCTTTTTCCATTTTTCTAAACTCCGCGGACACGTCCGCTTCTACAGGCGATCAAAAGGAAACTGCGCGTCCGATGCAGCTGAAAGTGCGACAGTAGCCGTCTACGAGAATGTTCTATACGACAGTAAATTTCTTTTGCGATTGCGGCCCCATCGGGCGATGAGGCCAAGTACTCATCAGACCGCCCTCGTAAGTTCACTTTATTCCAATTATTTTGGTAAAACTGAATACTGGATTTCAGCTCTTAACAAATCGCAATTCCGACTTCAACACATGGCGTATGATGATCTCTTGAAAATCTGTTAAATTAAATTGAACGCAACTGGCATCTCAAATTATTCATTATTAATTAATTTTTATTTATTTTACCATAACTAATTTGCAATGTCGAAAAAAGAACAATAACACTATTCTTGGTAATGATCCTTTTTTCACAGTGATTATAAACGTTCGCAATATTTCTCATATAACTTCTTGCAATATCGTCATCAATCACACGAATAATTCATGTACAATGGATATAAAGCAATTTGCACTCAATTCTGATTATAGAGAAAGCCACAAGATCGAAAAATATGCATTATATTGTCGTACATAGTAAAGATCACAAGATTGGATGCTAAATTTATTGCTACTGTAAATTAATGGCACTTCCAAAAGTATCTATCACATTTAAAATACCATTTTGTTGCAAGCACATACTATACATGTATATACTGAATAAATTATACAAGTATATAGTACAAGTGATGATCGAATAATGTATTGCGTAACTGGAACAAATTTAAATGTAATCGAAACATTAGAGTAAACTGCTCCAAGTAACATCATGTTAACTTGTATAAAGTTAAGAGAGTCAATGTTTGCCAAAGACTCCCGTGCAATATTCATAAGATAAACTAATATTCGTAAAATATCCATATATATATATATATATATAGAAATAACATAATGATGAAAAAAGAAGAAGTAATGAAGACAAGTGAGAAAAAGAGTGACAGAGACCGGAGGAGATACAGTTAGTGAAAGTGAGCAAATACAAGTATTAGATCGAGAAGTACGTGACATAAATAATCTTTGACCTCCTGTCATAAACATTCCAGTTCACAATTTATGCACAACTCTATAATAAACTTTGCAACTCACTCGAAAACTAAATTCAACACACTGAAAAATTTTCATTCATCTCAATTACAAAAATATATAACTCTTCTTCGTATTACCCTACAACTATATTTCATATATATATATATATTCACAGGAGCACAGGTGTGAAACAATATTTATATATCTATGTATATATTCATATATAAGTAATTCCATTCTCAAATTACGCAGCTCTACAACTAGTAGTAGTGCGTCGTAACACTATTACATGTCGGTATAAATTTCCGTTTCTTCATTGTGCTCTCTCCTTTGTGTTCAGCTACTGTCGTATATACTTCCACTGTTATTTTTCTTTTTGTATATTCATCCACTTCACCATATTCTACGGTTTTTCTTTTCTCTAGTTATTGCACAATATCGCCACTCTGACAACATCTACATGAGTGTGTGAATATAAAAAATACACACACACATATATATACACACTTATTTACCTGCTCCATGTGTATTTATATATATATATATGTATATACACGTGTGATAACGCAGATATACCACATATGAAGAAGGTGATGGCGGAACATGGTCTTGGTTGCACGAAAAGTTAGTTCGTGCGCGCGCGACTCTGCGAGCTGTAACAAATTGCCAATCTCGACCTCGGTACCAGGCACTATACTTTCAGCCGCCCTCTGTGTTCCTCATCCAACTTCATATATATATATACTCTCTTCACTCTCAAACCCCCTGTAGCATTATACCAGCGCCTACATATACTCACTACCGTCACATCAACATTTCTCATCGTCCGTTGCGTTATACACTACTTTAGATAGAGTGAAAGAGAGAGAGAGTGAGAGAGAGTGAGGGAGAGAGGGAGAGAGAGAGAGAGAGAGAGGAAGAGAGACATTTTGCATATTTTTCTTATTTTACTTTTTATTCATTTTTTGTCAGTATATTATTATGAATTTTCATTTCATTTTTCATCAGACAAGAGATCATGGCATTATTGAACGTTCACTGACGTAGAGCGCTAGTAAAATACGTTGGTAATAGCGGCTAGAATATTTTTGACAGCCATTTTTGAATAAGAAAATGGTTTTCGATTAAAGAAGTTCGGAAGGCCAAAATGGTGCCCGCCATGATGAAATATTGACCAGTTCATATCATGTATTCCTGATTCAACGTCTTTGATCAAGATTATAATTGGTGTTATCAATAAGTGAAACTGGTTTCATATAACTGAGTAATTTATCGTAAAATATAACATATATAAACATATCTTTGTATATATATTGATGATAAATTCGAAAAATAATAAATCAACATTCAAAATATAGTGCTGAATTACATTCATATTTTCACTAGACGTTTCAATTGATATTAATTTATTATATTATAGATATCGGATATTGAGTTGAATAATATCATATGTGCTCATTTGACCCCAATACGTCGAATATCAATTTAATAATATTCAGGCTATCAAGTCATTAAATTACAGCCATATCAAATGCAATCAATATTTAGATGGATCACCACTTGGTGCAGGGATTTACCTCATGCTTGGATGAAATTTAAGTTTTTCCTTTTCAACAAATGAAACTATAGTGTACACAACATCATTCACTTATTTTAATAGTGACATTAATGCTTTTAAAAAGGAAAAAATTGAATTAGCTGGAGGACGCAACCACCTGAAGTTCTAGATCGTACGCTAACCGTGCACCCAGTTTTTTTCCAGCCAGTGCCTGGTTCGCAATGGAGAAATCTGACCAAGCATCTCATCAACGCCCGGCTTTAATTTCCACCAAGGCAGACTATTAATAATGTTGATGCTAATATCATAAATATAGTTAATATAATAACATAGATACTGTGATGTAACGTAAGACCTGTAAAAACTGTATAAAATAAAATATCATTAATTTTTTTATTTGAAATTTTCATGGATATTATTATATGCAAGAAAATCTGAGATACAATACTGCAGTATTTGATAATTAGAGTATATCGGAATAATTTTAAAGTTTTATATTTATTTGAAGTATATGATTCTTACGTTGAAATATATATTGAAATCGTACTAATGTATGAATGTTATAAGCGATCAAGAAAACCAAAAGTTTTGTACTTGTACGAAATGAAAATTACATGAAATAAACAGTCGATATCCATAAACCCATACTATTACTTCTACCGTATATCGGTTGTTGAATGAACCATAACTTTTCGGTCTTTTCCACATGAAATTATGGACAGATTAAAGTTGTTTCATCATAAAAACAGAAAAATGAAAATTTTTGAGTTGTTACGTGTTTTGGGTAAATGATCCATTGACATACATTGTAAAATATGGATTTTTAATAAAGGTATTAAATAGTAGTGTTGAGGAGATGCAGTGATGAACATATTTTTCACATTTAGTGCTTTCAAAAAATAACTATAACTTTGTATAAAAAATATAAAACAAAGATAGTGAAGTTGATGGATATTCTTGGAAAAGTGTACTACATATTGATTATATCCTTAAAACACTACAAATATACCATTAAATCCCTTTCCGAAAATCGTCAGTTTTTAACATATTTTTATTATAAATTTATGATGCTGTGCTTTACAGATCAAATGAAATATAAGTTTATTTTATCTTTCACAATCATCGCTATGTTCCATTTCGGAATATGAATTATGTTTCTATCTTTCATCTTTTATGACTTTTCAAAAAATATGCAACAGTTGTAGAGACTGATGCCCACAAAAAAAACCGAATACTATAAATAATAAAAGAATGAATGTAATACCCGACTGTGGTGAACTTTGTGAAGATTTTTCCAGCGAATAGGTTTTTTGTTTTGACATAAACATCAATCAAATAAGCTCATACATACAAATTCACTTTAATCGCATTTACTCTATATCTGTTTCAATCGTGTAAGGAATAGTAAAGAAAGAAAATCGATTCAAGTTGAAAGCAAGAGTTTAATTTCCTAACAAATCCAAAAGACGATTTGGGCGATATCTAGAGCTTGTATAAAAGTTGAGTTTTAACGAATTGCCAATCTCGAGGGTGCTCTACTTCAACCCAACCAATGTACTCCATAGTTTTAGGTACATATACATACCTACTCCAGCACGAATCTTTTATCTTGCTCGCTCGCACACTCACTCATTTTCATGCATTCTACAGACCCCTATAACTCGACTACAAAGAGAACCTTTACTTACATTCAACTGACTTCATTCCCATACACCACCATTTCATTTTGATTATATTCACTTTTTCTTTCATCGGTCTACTTCACGACAAGTTCAATAACTTGAATAGGGGTAAGATGTAGGACATCCAATTTCATGGAAGTTGATTTCATACAATAAACTCGCACAATGACACGATAATAAAAAATAAATAAATAATACCAATGCCATACCACAGTAAGATTGTACAAAAATATCAGGATTGCAATACGGCTTTGAACATCCCAAAACTCGCACGATAAATTAGTGCATGTAAAACATGAAGCTTACACACCATCTTATTCATGTAAGTTTGGATAGAGACCAATTCATAAATTCATTGTTTCAATGAAGTTGACAGTTGTGATGAAAGTATTTTATTAATCACTGTCTAATAAGTGTTCCATCCTTCATTTCAATTACTTTGTATATGTGTGTAGATTCTAGATGTCGTGTTGACAGAGGCATCGAGTTTGAGTATCACTTAAAAGGATCCTCATACTAACCTCTCTTTTATACTAAGTGAAGTGTTTCACTATTGGTCTGGTAGCTTCCTATCCAACTATGCCGGAAAAAGAACGTAAACACGGAATACTTCTTTATAGTACTCTCAAGCACCAGGACATCTCTGTAAAGATCTAGCTTTCGATGAAATATATATATATAGAGGAAAAGCGTTCAAGCTCTACTTTTTTACTCGTGTCTATATAGAGACGTGTTTATGACTCACTATTTTTTTATAACCCTCTTCTTCTGCTTCTTACATTGAGCTCTTCATCAAATTTACAAATCATTTGAGAATGTTTGTTTGAATTCATAATAGATTTTGGAGTAGCTTTCTGGAATATATATTGCAGAGCTTTTCCCTTAATATTGTCTGATCCATTAGCACAAATGTAAAGAAAATAAAATAGAAACGGCTACGTCGAATTTTGGTAGTATTTGCTATGCAATATAAACATTTGATGGTGGCATTCTATTTTATATAGAAGTTATTTTATAGTAAAGAGGAACTATTGTGAGACATTGAGGGCAACTGATGTATGAATGTCGGAAAAATGACTGTGGTGAACATGAAAAATTGTTGCCAATATGGTAAGCATATGTTGAAAAATATTGAAGTTTTAGATATTTACAGAAAATTTTGGTATTTTTGTATACTGTTTTTTGTTGAATCTCGAGTTTGATTTTCATATTGTTGTCATCCAATACTTTCTTCGTGCAGTCTTATTAATACCCAACTTACTCCAGGTAAATAGGTGTTCTTTGTTCGATTTCCAAGATTATGATTAACTACTTTTCAAAAATCAACGATAATAAAACAAAACGATTAAAAGTCAAAATAATTGAATTTTCTGTTGTGTAAAATATTTAATTAATGAAAAACAATGGTTTGTCGTAAGAATTTGTTAATTTATGATTGATAACCATCAAATGTTCCAAACAGTCTCTAAAAAAAATTTATAACATATAAAGCAACGATTCGAGTGCAAATTGATGGTACAGAGTTCAGATGAAACATTTGTTTTACTTACGTAATACATTTTTAATTTTTTTTTTCTTCCACATAATTTGTTGGAAATGGTTCATTTTTTGTCCAACTCCATTTTCAATTACGTGCCATTGCATTTACTGTGTTATCCTGCCACATTCCCTCTCTCTATTACTTTTTTTTTTTTCCCTACACAACGCACTTTACTTTACTTGCATTCGTGTCTGTACGGTGTAATTGTATGTATTGTTGTTAATATTATTTCACTCTCTCGTCTCCCTTCATTTCAGTCCACCCCACTGTTTTTCTTCTTCCATTTCTTTCAAAATAAACATTGTCTTTCACCACATCCATTCGCATGTCCATTCTCATTGTTTCCACTGAATATATTTAATTTCCATTTCGTTGTTGTTCTCGCCGTTCATCAAGTAAATACATCAAACAGATGTCCCAACTTTTTCTCCTCTATCTCATCTTTTCATTTTTTACTTTTCTTTCCTTTTATTTTCTCTTTAAATTAAATTAAACACACATTTTCGCAATGTATATTCCAGTGAAATTTATTTAATGATAAAATTGTTACTGTCAAGTTTCACATGTAATTGAGATAAACACATTGTTGCATAGACAGTGTGTGAAGAAGTACCATTAGCACACTGTAATTACGGCATTTCTTTTCACGTAACAAGACATGAAGAAGGGGAGAGAGCATAATGGAAGAAAAACAATAGTGAATGACAAGGGGATGTCGAGCTCTATAATTTGTAACTTGAATCTTTATCAATAGACCCGTGCGAGGGTGGTCTGGAAAATTCAAACGAAATATGAGTGGATAAAGAATGTATAGTCGACCAACGAGAAAATAATTCCGTAATTTAATGAATATCACTAAACATTATCGGCAGTGAAATATAAAATTATGAAATATCTGCCTTGAGAACTGTATCAATTTTATTTAATTAATCGCTTATAATAATTGAAAAAAGGTAGATTGATATACATTTGAAAGCTTGTGTTATACAAAGAAAGGATTGTACATTCGCTTGCGATAAAAAAAGTACCGAAACAATTTACATTTATATCAATCATCGATATTCATTTCTACAAATATATAAAATTAAATAACAAGTATCACTGCATGTAAATACCACTATATATTTTCTATCCATCGCTAGAAAACAATTGATAAATTAATTAATTTAGAGTACAATAAATGGAATCTATGACACACAAAGTAAATGTGATGAATTATTCCAATCATTTTTCAATAATGTCATTCACGTTAATTTTCTATGTTCAGAACGAGGTCAAATTAATTTATTATATTAGTTAAATTGATTAATATTCGTTGCAAGTGGATGAAATAATGAATATTTTATTCACTCACTTTATAATGAATAAGTTATTCCGCTCGTTGTCTTACGGTTATATCGGGAGAGTGTAGCCGGAACCAATAAGTATTGTTCGTAAAACAGGAACGCAAGAAGGAACAAAAAAAAAGGAAAAAAGAAAGTAAACGGACACCACGTAGTTGAAATAAATTGAGCGTCTTAAAAAACAAGTCGGGCATCGAAGACAGAGTCAATTATCGAAAGAAGCTCCTATCGGTCTCAAGAGAGGGAGAGAGAGAGAGAGAGAAAAAAAAGGCACGATCTTATACCAACTAGTTCCGAATCCGGAATTGAAGTCTTCCGTTCCGGATAAACTAGCGAATGGGGTTCCCTGAAGAACGAAGTGGCAGAGCTTTAGTGGATAAAATGAGGTGAAAGAAAGAAACATACACCTTACTCGCCGCATCTTTACGACTAAAGCTACGGCACTAATAAATAAAGAAGAAGAAAAAACGAAAAAAGAAAACAAAAAAAAAATAATAAAAAATAACGATGGGGTGAATTTTCTGAGATTTTCTTTTTTTTTTATTATTGTTCGACTTTTGTCGCAAAGTAAAATGTCTCGTTCTCCACTTCACGGTAACCGAATAGTACAAAAAAAATCTTCTACTTTCATTATTATATTTTTTTTTCTTTATTCATCTTTGTAATTTTTGACTTATTATGTCTGTATTTGTATTTGCAAACTTATATTCAAATATTTTATATACATTGCATTGTAATTTTGTGAATTCGTTCACGACGATACATCGCTAAAATAATAATAATAAACGATATGAATTTGTATCTGCCTTGCTCTCTTTGAGATCTCGCTTTCGTGAATTGCATTTTATATCGTAGGCAAAGAGCTTTTTGAAATAGTTGCCAGCATTTAATTTGTTAGTAGAAACATATAATAAACTTCTACAAACGTAAACAGACGCAAAGCCAGTCGAATATAATTTTTGTATTTTCATTTTCAATATAAATTGTTACCATAACGCAAGTACAATACATTTTCCAATTACAAAAGCTACACTGAAAAAATTTAAGCAATTAGATTCATTCGGTACTTTCCATCATGGTTGTTTTATTGATCGTGTGAATCAATTGAATAATTTTTCATAATTTTTATACTTGAATAAGTTGAATAATGAAAAAAATAATATATAATAGCTCATTATATATATAT